>JAASAO010001849.1:0-43553 GCA_017311375.1 Mytilus coruscus
ATGCAGTTTAGAATTCACTGGAACAATCACTGATACTCATGGAATGATTAGAACTTTCTATTTCACTTACATAACGTTTCCAGAATGATCATAACAAAAGATGCGTAATTTATATTTCTAACGTTGTCTAGAAGTTTCCGTTTGAGTATTTAAATGAAGACCCAAAAGTTAGTTAAATATAGAGATTTAGACTTAGACATAGATAGACTTAGACATCGAAAGACATCAACATTCTCAGCAGTTGGATTGACACTTTTATTTACAAACTACATCATACTAGATTGTGACCAATTGGATATAATATTCTGTGGATTCCGAAAAGATTTCCGGATAAAGAAAAGATAAAAGATTGGACATATATTTTGACAGTTAAGTTAACATTTCTTTTTATGTAATACTTCTTGTAAACTTGTGTATAATAAATCTTGTTAAATTTTATTATTGATTTGTGTCTTTTGTTGGCTACAATTAAAAGGCGATTTTCTGACATAACAGCAATACATGATGATCCCTCATTCATTAACTCAGCCCAATTTTTTTTGTATAAAGGTTATCAGGCATATAAAATGAGTTTACTTATCTTTAAAGTTAAAGAAAGCTTTATATGATATTGTATCGTTTTCTTACGCTACGACTGGATCGCGTTTACAGGACTAACTTTAAGACAATTTTTGAGTGACGACAGACGCAAGTAATGAACTAAATATATCCTGTCAGCTCCTTCAACTTTAGTAAAGGTTTTGATAATATTGAACACTATAACAAGAGGCTGTCATAGTGACAGCAAACCCGATTTTTTAACATTTATTTCTGTCCTGGCATTAATCACAACGACCATAACTCCTCAACAGTAAAAGAGACAATCATCAATAATGAACTTGACCTCCATTTTGTCATCAGTAACAACATAGTAAAATTTGAAATTTGAAATTTGGAGACACCATTTTTCAATCTTTCAAGAACTGTAGCTCCTGAACGGTGAAAGTGAAAATCATCAATATTGAACTTAATTGACATCCATTTTGTCATCAGTAACAAGTACATATAAAAAAATGTGGTACGAGTGCCAATGAGACAACTCTCTATCCAAGTCACAATTTGTAAAAGTAAACCATCATAGGTCAAAGTACGTCCTTCAACACGGAGCCTTTAAAAAGCTTTGGTTGAATGGTTCATGAGTAAATGCATGGATACTGTTTGGCAGCCTCCCAGCCGCCATACATCCCCAAATCAATAATCGATTTGTCCTTGGGGAAATCAGGTTAAAAATACACTTTTTCTTTTGATAGTACAATTCTTATTTATATAATATTGTATAACAAATATTCAAATTGTAAACAAGCAACTAATGCAGAAGAGATACTTTTGATCAAGTGTTCTGGTTTGTAAGACATAGACATTTTTAATGATATAAATTAATTTGTTACTATGATGTGATTCGTGTAACAGTGTCTTTAGTAAAACAAAAGTGAGTCTCAGAGTTTTATCTTTTGGATTTTTGATACAGTACTTTATCGACTGGTTGAGTTCATATCCGTTGTTGTGACCTTGAGATGTGAGTCTCCTAAATAGGGAATTTGTTTACATATCAATAGAATTAATATAAATAATGTACATTGGAGAGAGAGTCCATGACCATTATTATATGAATATACCGGGTGAATCACTACTTATTATTAATATTTTGAAAAGGCATGTGTCTTTATAGAAATAAACTGTTATCACACAGATATATCTCGCCTTTTAGTAATTTTGATAATGCAAATGTTGAAATTAAAATAGAATTACTTTAACATGTAAGTTATTCAAATATTCAAAGTCTTTGAACCCTGACTGAAGGTACATGGCTTAACAATCTCCATGGAAATGAGATGTGCCAATGCTAATACAACTGCATACCAAATACCATTGACTTGTAATAAGTCGTTCCCTTTAAACAAGCTTAAACACAAACATTAACTTGTAAACTATGTAAAAGTTTCAAAGTAAATGAACCATGATGAGGGGGTAGGGCTATATAAACTCCATGGAAACGATACTTGCGAATGCAAATAAAGTTGCATACCAAATATCATTGACTTAACATTATCAGTTTATCTTTAACTGTTCTAATCACAAACTAATACATGTAAACTAAGCAAAAGTTTCAAAGTCAAGAGACCATGACTGAGGGGGCGGGGCCAAATATTCTCCATGGAAATAAGATGTGCTAATGCTTATACAACTGAATACCAATTAACATTGGCCTACCACTAATGGTTCCCCTTGAAATGACATAATCACAAACTAATACATGTAAACTATGCAAAATTTTTAAAGTCAACAGACCATGACTAAGGGGCGGAGCCCTAATAATCCCCATGGAAATAAGATGTGCTTATGCTTATACAACTGAATACCAATTAACTTTGGCCTACCACTAATGGTTCCCCTTGAAATGACATAATCACAAACTAATACATGTAAACTATGCAAAATTTTTAAAGTCAATAAACCATGACTAAGGGGGCGGAGCCTAATAGTCTCCATGGAAATGAGATATGCCAATGCTTATACAACTGCAGATCAAATATCATTGACCTACCACTAGTGGTTCCCCATAAACTAACCTAATCACAAACTAATACATGTAAACTAAGCAAAAGTTTCAAAGTCAATAGACCATAACTGAGGGGACAGGGCCAAATAATCTCCATGGAAATGAGATGAGCCAATGCTTATACAACTGCATACCAAATATCATTGACCTACCACTTGTGGTTCACCATTAACTAGACGACGACGCCGATGCCGGTAACAGCATACCTATGTCTCGCTTTTTGACTCCGTCAAGGCGAGACAAAATAAGAGTTTGAGACAAGGCATCTTACAGAGGTTTTTATCGAGTGTGCTGGTTTTTTTTTCAAATTTTTATGCAGAAAACCACCTTTTTTTTTTTATTTCACTGCTCATAAGAATGATAACTTTACCCATGTATGCCTGTATTCTTCAGCTGAAATATCTTAATTCAGCAATAGATCTTTATTAAAATGGATACGTGATTTTACTCTCAGGCATCATTTCATTCACTATGATTGATACCATTGAAGATAACGATTTCCCATCCTGTATGTTTCTCAGTACTTCGATTTTAAATCATAATGCATTTTTTTCTAAACCATTGGTCGTGTTTATGATTATATTGTACATGTCAGAAAGAAAACAATACACCCAGCGTAAAAAAGAAATAAAAAATAAAAGTCTTTAGAAAGAGCTCCAGATAAAAATTCAGAAATGGGGTTTTTTACCCACCAATTTAATGTAATTCAGTGAAATAGTTTTTTATTTAATTCCAATTCACCCCTCAAGCAAATATGAAATTAGGTTTTTCACCTAAATGTATTGGTTTTTATTCTAATAAATAGACAAGAGTCCACACGCTGAAATGTCTCGCCTCCTTTACTAACCATTGATATTATGTTGATAGTCCTAAATATAAAGCTTTACTACAATTATCACATACTAGTAAACTTGACATGTTCCAAGAAAATGAGATCAAGGTCATATAAACCGAAGGAGAAATACATGTACACCTTACAATCATTCAATACACAAAATATAGTTGACCTATTGCTTATAGTTTCTAAGAAACAGACTTTACCAAGATAAACTAAACATTGACCAATGAACCATGCAAATTAGGTCAAGGTCAGATGAACCATGCCAGGCAGACATGTACAGCTTACAATCCTTCCATACAACAAATATAGTTGAACTATTGCTTATAGTTTAAGAAAAACAGACCAAAACACAAAAACTTAACACTGAGCAATGAACCGTAAAAATGAGGTCAAGGTCAAATAAAACCTGCGAGACTGACATGTACATCATAAAAAATTTCCATACACCAAATATAATAGACCTATTGCATAAAGTATTAGAAAATCAGACCAAAACACAAAAATTTAACTATAATTTCTGAACCATGAAAATGAGGTCAAGGTCAGATGAGACCTGCCAGTTGGACATGTGCGCCTTACAATCCTTCCATACACCAAATATACTAGACCTATTGCTTATAGTATCTGAGATACAATCCGTTGACATTGCTATTGTACATTTTATTTTTTCGAGTATGGTGAATACTTTTGAACAAAATCTTGTCATGATTTATAAAAATCAAGTGTGAGTCGGACTCTGCTTTATTATCATCACATTCATTAAAAAAGGCAAGTTTGGCAATGTGTTAATTTTTAGTGATGATATCCATATGTTCATGCAGCGCTCTCATTTACTCTTGTCACTGGTGACACATGAATATTTGGGGTCCCTTTGTGGCCCAAAACACATGTACATGTTGTAATTTTGTTGTATCAGCGGATCGGCGTAGACTTACTTTCAGAGCAATATATATACGAGACCCCCGTTTAATTGATTTTATTAAGCCATGGGTTCTTTTGGAGATGTCGCCTTCTCCATAAAGGAATTGATAATGTGACTCGCGTACTTTTGTGCTTCAGCACAGCAGTCTGTTGTCAGTAGTTCAACACAGATAACAGAAAATACGAATTTGTTTCTAGCAGTAATTTCTTTGCCACTCTGACTCGTGGTTTGCCAAAGAGCATTTTAGTAACTGGTCCTTTATGTTTACCGGGAATACAACTTTGAGTAATGCATAATTCCTTCCAACAGGGACCCATATCAGATATTTGATGAAACGCTCTATTTTTAAAACGAAAGTAGATTTCCTAATATTACAAACACAGATTTATGCAACAACAATGTATCGATATGGGTTAATAACACACACTATAGTGACATGTAGGGTTTAGAAAGCATAGTTATGACATATAATTGGGTTTTCCTTTGCATGAATTATGTTTTTGAACACTGCAACTGTCAATTGAATTAGGTTTTCAATTGTTTTTATTTCATTATCACGCCAATACACAGTTTATCTGGAGCTCTGTTGGAAATAGAATATGCCATAACGAAATACTTTGCAAAAGGAAACAAAAACCATAAGATGCTGGAATGCATTTTGCATATATGTAATTGTAGGCTCTTATGTAAACTGGAGCATAACTGATCATTCCCTTTCGATTTTGATGGAAATTTTCCTTGTACAATGAGTGTTGGTAAATTTTTCAAACTATCAGCAGACAGGAAGAGGATACATGGCAGATATAGAAATGGCTTATTCGCCACAACTCTACATTTTAAAGCTGTAGACAAAATAATACGTGTAAACTAAGAATAAATTCTAAATTTAACAGACCATTGCTGAGGTGGCATGGCTGAATAATCACCATGGAATGGACAAGTGCAACTCTTTATACATCTGCATACTAAATATCATTGAACTACCACTAGTGGTTCCCCGTATACTGACCTAACTGACGTAATTACAAAATAATACATTGCTGTCGACGCCGACGCCCGAAACTGCATACCTATGTCTTGCTTTTCGACTCTGTCAATTTTAGACAACAACCACCCTCAAATTATAACAGAAATGACTTCCGCAATGCCATTGATAAGTGGATTATAAAATGTGAATGAACAAGAAGATGTGTGACCCAAAATACCTCATGAGCACATAAACTCACCATTAATCTGCATTCTTATGTGCACCGTTTTACAGCTGTTTGTCAATAATTTCTCTTGTGAACATTAACTTTGGTTTTCTTAATTCTACAGCTTTTGAATGTTCTGTTTTGTATTTCAATATGAAATTTGGAGATGGACTTAAATGATACAATTGAAACCTTGCAATCACTCAGCCAGTGATTTCTAAAACAATTTTGGAAGTTCACATTTTGCAGAAAGATGTGAGATTTCATCAGTTGATCTACTTCATCTTGAAAAATAACATTTGTCTCAGAATTAGCTATTCTCCTGAGTCTGAAATATAACAAAAGTTTAAATAAAAATGCCACACTTCTGTAATACTGGTAACTATTTAACCGTAAGGATTACGGAGTAAAGTGGAAGGAGAATTGAAGTATTGGTAATATTTGATCCCTTAAAGTATAACAAATGTTAAATGAAATCCAGAACATGGATGTTAATTTTGAAGTGGGACACAAGAGAGGATGTTCTTTATTAGCCTACCATACTGACCAACTTCATAACACCACAATATCATGAAATTACACTTACTAAGAAAAAGGCATAAGGCAAACTAAAATTAATTAGATTTTCATCCAGTATTTTCTAAGAAATTGGGCTGGTGGGTGGGAGGATTTTATCTTTTAATTTTTATTTCCTCTGAAACCATTTTGTATTGTGTTCTTCATATACGAGGGCAATAAGAAGCTTATATCAGGTACACATAAGGAATTCTAACATAATTATTTTAAGTCTTAAATAAATTCTTCCGATCGACTATCACTTGTACATGTACTTGCCACTTTAGAAACTTATTTTTAGTAGGTAGCAAAAAACATGGATAAATGCTCTCTTTTACACTACCTATTTCAAATTTATTTGAAATGAAATGAAGATTCAAACTGTGTTGAAAAAAAACGAAAGTTGATGCATTGAAGATTCTTATGCAAGGTGCTGATATACTTACAATACTAATGTAAAAAATGAACTTAACCAAAAAGAAAATGTTCCAATTACTGTATTGAGTGAGGGGCTGGGGACAGAGTGTATTTTCTGTTTGTCAAAAACAAGAGCCTTGGGCAAATCTAACGGCTTGCTATTCTGCATTTTGTACGTTGGCATACTTTTTGTACTCAATATATACAGTCATTTCAATTTCTGTATTCCTGTCATGTTGTTTGTTCCAATGTGTTCCACAGTTTTTTTTTTTTTTTTTTTTTCACTTAGGATACACAGTCCGAATTTCCTATCAAGAAGTCATTGTATGAATAAAAAAAATCCATTGGTTTCTAATCAATGAAATTTTTGACATATTAGGAATCATTTATACAGTCTTGGACTCTGGCAATAACTCGTAACCAGAATATTCAAATCCCTTCCAGTAATGAATCTCTATTCTCGAAAGATAATGCTGTCATCAAAGAGCAGCAGAATATGTTTACTTACTTGGTTAAATAACTCTAAGAAATATGAAAATCAGAAGTTATGAATGAAAAGAAGTTATCAGCGGTTACCGGTATTGGAAATGAACAAAATCTGGAAATCATAAAATTTTGAAAATTAGGTCAATAGGGGCAGGCAGGATAAAAATCGATCAATAAATTTCAATTGCCCAAGAAACAATCATAATTCCTAATTGCACTATACTGTGGATTCAATCATTTTCGTTGGTACCAATTTTTGTTGCTCGAGGAATATTTGCATTTTTGTACATATTTGATAACCTGGTTTTGCAAATGTCTACATACAAGCCTAAAGAACATTTGTAAATGGTTGAACAGATCATAATGAATCCTAAGAATATCATTTTCTGTTTGAAAGGTATCATATTTATTACATGATGTAAACAAAAATACAGATGGTTGTTTGGCTGCGATGTTGTATGCATTGAAGTCATGTATTAACCTGCAGTAGTTTGATTTACCAGTTTAAAGGAGTAGGGCCACGAAGGGTTAAAACGGCCCTGTCTCAGAAATTGGCGAAATTACTGCAGAAGGATCACTAACTAGTGTAGTTCATAAAACGATAACCATAAGACTTGTAACTGTATTTGTATAATTTTCCAGGGCGTCAGAAAAGACCAAGGTACAATGGTATTTTAGCCATTTGCGCGTAACGTTAAAATTGATTTCATTGACGTTCTAGTAACTTTATAATCATTCTACCACAAGAATATTTTACAAAATATTTCTTGAATCGTTCATATGTCTTGTTTTTTAACTCTATTAACAGAAACTTACTAATATTACGGTTTAAGCTGCACATAAGCGCTTCAATTAAATTGTGTACAAGTTGCCCGAATACTCGTTTTCTGTATTGATATTCACGAAATAGAAATTGCAGACTATGTAAATAAACATAATTCTATAGCATAGATTAAATTAAAAGTAATAAAGGATTTTAAAACATAAGCAATGAATGTCTTCTATTGGGCAGAAGGAATTTAGATTGAAAGCTGTAAAATATCTTGGCGAGCGAAGTACAGTCGTAAAAAAGTATGAGGATAGTTGATCACACCACGTCATCTTATTTGTATATGGAAAGAAAACCATGATTCACTTAAACACAGAAAAGTTTATTTTCTAGTAAAGAAGTAAAAGATGAAAACACAGATAAGGATAAACATTGTGTATAGACAGTACATAGCATTACATGTACTTCATAGTTTCATATAATACTGCAATTCATACGTCACTGACCACATTACATAGTACTGCTATCTCTAATTGTACCTAAAGCGCATGAAATATGTAGTCATCTGTAAAAATTGAAATATGATTCTTTCAAATGGTTCAATGAATCCTTTTTATATTTTCCCAGAACTTTTTACTAGACATAGTAATAGTTTAAAGGCAGTGGCTATTTTGCCGGTGCCGCCAAAATTGAAAATATGCTATTTAGCCAACTCTCGGTAAGCGGAAGCCAGCATGCCAGTAAAAACGGTTTTGGTTACAGATATGCAATTCAAAACTGACTAGTATTTCAAAACTAAATTTGATTTAAACATTTTTGATTTTGAAGCTATGTGATTGATTTTTTTAGACTGTATCACGTTTTTATAAAATCGATATGCTATGAGATTTTTGTCTTTCATTTTTTTTACAGCATAGTTTAAAAATCTGAGATTTTATTCTTATGCATACATGTAGCATTAGACTGATTTTAGAAGTAATTTCAACTACATGTTTTGATATAATTTCATTGCTACAAATGGATGCTCAATAGTTTTATTTTCATTCATTTTATAAATTCTTATTTTCACTTGGACTTATAAATGTTTTAAACGATTATGTATCTCAAATATTGTGATATTTATCTTATTCAACTATATGTTGAATAATAATTTGATTCTTTATGTTGACAATGTACATTTTCGTAGTACTTTTCACAAGTAAATATTAAAATTCACTCTTTACAAAGAACCGGCAAAATAACAAATTCCCTATATTGCAGGCGCCGACAAAATAGTCATTGCTATCGAAAAATGCTATTTTGCTTGTTTTTTATTAAGATATTTTAATCAAAGATGACAAAATAGCATATTTTCTATTTTGCCGGCGGCGGCAAAATAGCCACTGCCTAGTTTAAAAAACTCAAAAATTTGACAGTATACTCATTCTCAGATGTCCGTTGAGGACGATTTCAATTAGCGATTTAGCTATATTCAATTAAATCTATCCGAATTTTGCATGTTTCTATCAATTACGTTTAAAAGAACAACTACTTTTATTATTTTATGATTTGTGTTCTCGTTAAAGGGCATTAGCTATGAGATATAGAAAAAAAATGTTTTTATTCAATCATTAATGAAAGTGAAATAGTGAAATAATTATTCGCTTTTAGCAGCCAGTTTGGTTCAGTTTGGTCAAAATAAGCAAAGAAACATCGTTTATGAATTATTCACTTGCAAGTGGATAATTCGACCTCATTAAATCCGTATTCATGTGAAGTTCAATTGAACCCCTTAGCTAGAGATGGGTTACGCATGAACTAGGCGTGTTCAGGTATTAAAGAAAAGAACGTCAACATTGGAAGTGAAACAAGGGTAAACCATTTGGTTGACTGATTGGATCTACAAAACTCATTCTTATACAGGTAAAACGATTATTAGCATATTGATTTAACCTATAATATCAAATCAAACAGACATAGAAAAATCCAATTGCACGAGTTTGCTATCTAATTATATCTTTGTTTATGTTTATATCGGTCAAGATGACCGTCGGCAGTCTTCAGAAGGTCGCCTCGATGGTTAATTAGATGGCGTTTAGACTAAAATACACACGAAATGCTGATACATACTATCGAGTCTATGCATCGTAAATTGTTTATTTTATACTTTTTTTTAATTTGGATGTACGTTTTAGTATGTTATAAGTCGAATATGAGAATTTGAGTCAAATCGGTGAACATGAATTTGACAGCTAATGCCCCTTTAAGTTTTAAACTGAAATTCTTTTTAAAAGTTCTCACAATTGTCACTTTATTCTGAATTAGCTTTTATCTTGTAATCTTAACTAGTCTTGCTCGTGGTTAAAGTGTTCCGGTATTCCATATACAACTATCATTCTTATCTCGAAAAAGTTTGAGTGTATTTTTATTATTTTATCATCATTTGGTCAAATTAAACAGATTCATGCCTCAATCCGTATGAAAAAAAGAAGATGTGATATCATTGCAAAGAAGACAACTTTCAACCAGATACCGAATGACGTGCATGGATTCATTTTAAAACTAATAGAAATCCATGAATATCAGTTTTTATTTGGCGTTGATTGTAGCGATATTTATGTAGATATAGGAAGATGTGGTGTGAGTGCCAATGAGACAACTCTCCATCAAATAACAATTTATAAAAGTAAACCATTATAGGTCAATGTACGGCCTTCAACACGGAGCCTTGGCTCACACCGAACAACAAGCTATAAAGGGCCCCAAAAGTACTAGTGTAAAACCATTCAAACGGTAAAACCAACGGTCTAGTATATATAAAAACGAGAAACGAGAAACACGTATAAATTACATAAACAAACGACAACTACTGTACATCAGATTCCTGACTTAGGACAGGTGCAAACATTTGCAGCAGGATTAAACGTTTGTGTATGTAAGCTGCGTCCATTCAAGTAATGTATTATCTATAACTATAATTAATATACAAGATCAATTATTTTCGTCTATATATAAAAAGGAGATGTGGTATGATTGCCAATGAGACAACTCTCCACAATGTTTATTTTCTTTAAAGTGAAATGAAATGTGAAATATTTCTCATGGATATGGTATATTAACCTGTAAAAATGTTTTAAGAGTTTTCAAAAGTTTGCTTAGTTGCAAAAGTACGATAAACAAATAGGTTTCAAAAGATGAGCAAGAGGAATACTGAGATAAACGTCAATGTGACAGCTACCTAACAATGATAAAATTAATATTCTATTCTTCAACTACACTCTGCTCACTGTCACTTTCGTCCATGGCATGTGGGATAAATGCTGCATCTTCAAGAGAAGCTCCTCAATTCTGGACTCCATATGTGATATCCAGATTATGTCTTGTAAACTCTAGAAACCAGAGTCTAGAGGCAATGTGCGCAAATTAACATGTTGTCGTCCGGAATATGCATCTAGCTTAACGCTGGACGTTAAACAGTCATCCATCATTATGAGACAAACAACTCATGTAGTAAAATGGTGAATTTCTTTGATATTCAATATTCTGTTTTTTCTTCTTTCCCAAAAGTGAAATAATAGACGCGTAAATATCTTCTCAAAAGATTTTAAAATCTTTAATCATTTATTTAATTATGTTTAAAGTCATTATTGTACTGTAACTTTAAAGGAGATATGATTGATAGTTGTTTGACGAACGTCCAGTGGCAAATACTTCATGCATATTTATGACGGAGAGCAATTTAGAGAATCTATTTCAAACAGGAAACAAGAAATTTCATGTGTTGTCATTGAACATAACAGAAAATTCTCCAAAAGAAGGGGAGGGGGATAAAGAATCAATAAGACCAATAAAATCATACAACACCATGAACATATACATGTACATGTAGAGGCGACAAAAAAAAACAACAATGAAAAAATATAAAAACAGGTAACTACAGATTGAACACGAACCTCGGGCCACCACAAGAAACGAAAAAATCAGAAATATAAAGATATCTCATAGATAATTTATTCATAGTAAGCAGCCATTTTTGTTGGTCGCTTGTAACAGTCTCACTCAAATTAAAACAGACCACCAAAAAGGGAACAAATAAACAATTGCTCCTTGTATGCATTCTGACCAATTATGCACGCTATCCCGCGTGAATATCAGATATTTATTTGAAGTTTCCCAAGCTATATGATTGTGTCGGATAGTTTTGTTTCATCTTTATTTCAATTTTCATTGAAAACAAATATTTGTTATGGTTGAATGTCACGGACAGTATACACCATGCCCTCTCATGGCGTCGGAATTTTATTTTAATTAAAGAAATATTGAAAAGCTTATTTAACCACTGTCCAATATGATATCAAAATTCTCACGTAGTTTCTTCTTATGTCCTACGATTTTCTATGTATTTTATTGTTCATAGTTCTGTAATTTATTTACACAATCCATAGTAATTATTTAAAATGTTAACTTGGCATGCCATACATGATAGAAAATGCGGACGTGAAAGAAAGCACTTCATCAAAGCATCAACATGAGATTACATTCCGCGGAGGTTACATTTCGACGATTTCGACGTTAAAAAACAAAATATGTGTATCTAAAAGGAAATTTGTATTAAATTTTTATGTTGACACCCATATCGATCTGATGGATGTAGAATTTTACGGAAAAAAAAAAACTACGGCTCCAATTTAAAACTGTCATATTTATTACAAAATAACGTGGAAATGAACTTTAAAATAATTTGCAAATTCATAATTTTTATTTCCACCAATTTGTCTTGTTTTCTAATAAAAACAGTTATGAGGACGTATTTATCATCCGTGTTTAAAAACCTCGCCGGATCGGCGGTTAACGAAGCTTCGTTAAAAACAAAGACTTGTTATTCCATTTTCTTCTTTTTTGTTTGTTATAAATAAGAAAATAATAAATTATAGATGATTTATTCTATTTATAGCAACTGTGCAAGTTCTTGATACAGTTATTTCGTCACAGAATCTATCGTACCTCAGAAATGGCGGCGTTGAATCAGGATTTGCTTGTTAGCAAAAGTTAAATTTTCGATATGGCCACAGGCCTCGACCACGCTAAATATTGTTGCAAACTGAGTCAAAGTGTCAAACAATCAGATTAAGAGTAAAATTACTTTGGTCGAGGCCTGTGGCCAATGCGAAATTTAACCAGGAAGTGTGAAATTCTATAAGAATTTGGACATTTTGAGCATTCCGGTTTGATTCCGGGTATTACGTCACATTAATGACGTCACAAAAATATGATTTTATACTATGATAGCAAATAACGATATACGTAAATATGTTTTAGCTATAAAGGATCCACCTTATTTCTCTTTTATTTTTGTCACCTTACAGGGCCAATATCGGCACTTCGTGGCCATACTCCTTTACAGTTAAATTTTATATTTGTATTCACTGAAGTCTCCACTTATGACATTACTTGTCACAGGACACTATCAAACTTGGAAGTTTTAAATTACCATTCAGGAGCACTTTAGTTCACAATCAGTTTTTTGGTGAATCATGGTGTTAAATTTTTATAGTTTTGTATTTTGTTTTGTATTTAGTGGGATGCTAAGACTTTTTGCCATTAAAGGTGAGAAACAAATCTTGTACATAAAACATAAAGCTCAGATGATTTTGAAACCAATTCAATAAAATCATATCAATATTGTCTATTGTTTGGTTTTTGGTAAAGATTGTCAATTTCTGAAAGGAAGTTTAATCCAAACTGGAGTAACAATGTGGGAGGAGAGGCAATGGTAATCAAAAGAGGCCAAGCTAATGATAACACTCACAACATAATATTTGTTCAAAAAGTAAATCAGTCTTAGAATATATCTTTACCTCATGAGAAGGTCATCCTTTATTTCAAATACGCCATTTGTCTTGTCTTTCAGCCATCTTTCCCAAGCTTGCTCCCTGTGGAACGCGCATAGGTAGACAAATCATCCTAAAGTGCAAAGAAATTTGTTATTAATGTTGTGAAACATGGGCATGATTTGTTTGCATTGTTGTCAAAAATACTAGGTAAGGAAAATCTTAATATGTGTAAAACAAAGATATTAAATTGATGGCTTCATTCTATACATGTCTTATTAAAATTAAAATTAAGAAATTGAGTATTTCTAGAAATCAGACAAAATATGCCTTATTATGTATACTGAAAGAATTTTAATCTAGGAATAGCTTTAGTTGGGTACAATACCCAGATTTTAATCTTGGGGGAGGTTTCTGAGAAATGGATGAGTATTATGTATGCCTTCATCAGTTTTCTTATTCTTTTCAGGTCCAAATTCGAATTATTATGTAAATAGGTGAAGTCAAAATGATTTCTTTTTAACCATAATGTGATTGCTCTTTTCCTATTTATACCTTCATGTATTCCATATGTCATGTTATACATGCAAATAAAATTCAGTAATTATGTGTTAGTGTGTTTCCTTGTTCACATGAATAAGCCGTGCTCTTTACAGGCTGGAAGTAAGGTAAGGTCATGGCCATATTATGGCGTATCATTAGGGTCAAAAGTATATTTTTGTTGCAAATGCTATATTAAATACCGCAAATGCTATAATAGATATAGCAAATGCTACAAATAATACTGCAAATGCGGTAATTGTAACTGCAAATGCGACAAATTGTAACTGCAAATGCGACAATTGTAACTGCAAATGCGAAAATTAAAACTGCAAATGCTATTTCTGTTTTAAATGTAGCATTTGCTATTCTCTCACGTATCAAAAGGGTCAAAAGTAATTTACAGCAAAAGCAACAAATTGTTGCATTTGCACCATTTGCAATTTCAATTCGCAAATGCATTCACATACAAGGGTCAATAATAGCGTCTGCCATAATAAAGTATATGATAGGGAAGGACTAATCAAATGTCAATATTGAACATAATGGGAGGAGCTTATCCATACTGACAATGAAGGATGTCTCATTTTTGGGGAGGTAGGGAGGAGCTTAGAAATTGTTTTTTTTTTAATTTCGTGTATGGCATGCTTGTAATTTCATATACATTGTTCTCCATTCTAATCACTTATTTAAGTATTAATGCTGAATACTATAGAAGAGTACATGCTAGTACGCTTTAAACATGATGTGTCAGTGAATTTTTCTTTTTTATTGTACACAGTCAAAGACTTAGTGGCGGATCCACCATTTGTTTGAAAGGTGATAAAATTAAGCCAAAAAAACCTTTTAGTTTAATACAAATCCAAGATAAGGGGTGAAGGTCAAACTGTAAAACACCCTCATGTATACAGAAGTTTTGTGAAATCACGAACCATTACATATTTCATGACAAAATCATAACTCATTCATTAGATTCCTAAGTTGTCACAATTTTCTTTTTTTTTTTTGACATTTCAACTATAGTTTATACTATATAAATGATTGCATGTAAGTGTTTTGTCTTAAAGGGGCACTAGCTGTGAAGTTGACTAATAATCAAACTATATTTTGTTTGCCTCAAACATAAATGAAAGTAGAATATTGAAATTATAATCCTCTTTTAGCAGCCAGTTTTGTACAGTTTGATCAAAATATAAAGCTAAAATAAATCACTGATGAATTATTTACTTGCAAGCTCATTCGTGCGAACGTCAATTTTACTCTTGTTACGCACGAGCTTAGCGGGTTTAGTTATTTATAATTATCGCTATTTTACGAATTTTTTCCTTTGATCTTGCTGACTGATAATTTCCTTTCTCAGCGGAGTCGAGTGATATGAAAACGGAGTCGAGTGATATGAAAATTATCGCTAGAAACTAAGGGAACACGTGTCGTTGTCAAGGAAATTAACAACGTCTTCATAGGTAAAATAGCGATAAACAGATTATCACTGGTCATCTCAACTCGATTGCTTTTCTCGCTTTCGCCGTACCGGCTCAAGCGAGAAAGTCAATCTCGTTGAGATAACCAACGATAATCTATAATTACATAACATATATGTTTCATTATAATACGTCATTTTGATTGGCTTACAGCAATCTGGTGTCCTTAAGAAATCAACCTTCAATTCCAAATAAAATGTTTCATGATGAGATGAGCTTCCACAATAAAGTGCCCAGGTAAATAAAATAAAAGCTTCATACAAATTGTGTTGTCATGATCCTATAATGAAAAATGTAATTATAAGTCTTGAATACTTCTTTTAGTAATTTTATAGGGTTGCAAAAGCGTTGACAGTGCATACATTTTTAGAATGAAGAGCTTCCACGCTTCATACAAAATGTACTTCGGTCAACGGTTTTCACCCCAATAAATTTTAAAAAGAAGCATTCGATTCTTAATTAAAAGAAAAAGATGTCAACATTGAAAAGTAAAACAATATGGCCGCCAGGAAGAATCCTTTCGTGGACTGATCGTGCCACAAATTTACAAATAAAGCTATTGATCAATATGCAAAATATTTTTTCCATTCATCAACATGGACTCCCTTAAGGTAGATGGGGTGTCTTAATAAAAATCCATAGAATTTTTTAATGATTTGTCAGAATGTAGTTTATATCATGCTTTTTTCAAAATATTAATAAAAAGAATGGGTCACAGGGCTTATTTTCACTTTACAGGTCGTGCAAAATTGACAGATTTTGTATTGATTATGCATGGAAAACCCAATTTTCCACCTTAAAGCGAAAACTGCACCATAGAATTTTGAGATAAAATATGAGAAGAAAGCTCTAATAATATGCTTTCAGATAAGAAAAAGAAAAAAATGGGGTCACGGGACTCGTTTTCTTGCTATATAATAAAATAGGTAAATTCCTAACACATTCTATTGTAAAAGTAACTTTATCTGAATTATCTGCACATTTTATTAAAGATCTAGACCGATTGTTTTCTGATATTTCAAAATCCAAGATGGAGGAAGACACCCTATCTACCTTAAAGTCATAAAAATGCTAAATTTATCAATTGAATACTAACTGGTATATTCTTGTCACGAACTACATGTAAAATTAATAAAATTAAAAATCAATTGTTCAGAGAACAATTGAAGGTCTTTCCACCAAAAAACATGTATTTTAATATGAAAGAAGTAAAATTAGGTTTAAAATGACATTTCAAAAGTCAAATGATAGCTTATTGTACGCTGATTCCGAAAATATATGGTTTCTATACAATATTTTTTTAAATAAGGGAGATAATTTCTTACTTCCGGTTTGAAAAATGTTACTTCCGATACTATTTGAATATTTACTTGACACTGATTCCAAAAATATCTGGTTCTATATACTTTTATATCAATAAAGTACAAAAAATAGCTACTTCCGGTTTACACAAGGTCACTTCCGGTTGTTTTTTCAAGGTTAAATGTTTTGAAACCTCTTGCAAAAAGTTTCATGGCTTTATCGTGTATACATATGAGGTAAAAGGAAAGGTCAAAATCTAGAACGTCAAATTAAGCTATGACCTTGAGATCAATTTCAAGGTCATAAACCAAGGACCTCAAATCAAAAGACTATAGGTCTTAATTATATTTGGTTAATGAGTTATATCACCATACGTGTATTTTTAAATACAAGAGGGGAGAACTCCCTTTTACGTCCAACATACCCTTGCAATCAAAATTTACGTGTTACGACATGTCCCAACTAACAGTTTAGTAAAACTGATTTGTCGATATCTTATACGGTTTTTGGAAATAAGTGAAAATAAGCCAAAATCAAAATTCATATGGAGTGTTCATGTCGCTTCGGTCAAAATAGGACAAATCATGCGAAGGATATAACGAGCAACTTCATAGAAAAAATTTGTCACTTTCTTTTACGGTTACAGAGGAGATGTAGTCACAAGGAAAACAGTGTTCGGGGAGATAACTCTTACAAAGAAAATTGTTCGGCTTAGTACGAGTGAAAATAAAAAGCGCATAAACTATATAAGAAATATCTTAGCGACATATTGCGAAACAAAAATTTTACGCGAGAACAAATTTGGCGGAAGAAAATAATAATAATCAGAACAAATACAATAGGTCTTTCCACAGAAAAGTGGAAAGACCTAATTAATGTATGTTAAATTTGGCACACTGGCATTAGGTATGTTATATCGAGGCCTTGATAGTGTATTGCTATAAGAATGTTTTCTGGAAAAATCTAAATGAAAACGAATAATGACTGATTCACTGTAATCACATCAAGTGTTCGTTCTTTAGAAGTGTGGTGCTCTGGAAACTACAGGGTTGGCTCCTTTGGTTAGTATGTAATACTAGTACTTCAAATTTATTTTACTATTGTGCCAACTTTCCTCCTGCGTCTGATAATTTTAGCTCCTGATGTAAATTCAATAAACATATTTGTCTTGCAAATTTTGTAATCGTGCACGTCAGACTCTTTTCCTCTAAATGGGATTCAACATGCAGTGACGTCGACTGAATAGTTAGAAAGTCAAGCCAAGCATTAAATTAAATGGTTTCTTTTCCTAAAGAATGGAAATAAAACGATCTTTTTACATGGTAAATTGTAAGTTCATGAAGGCATACGTTCGGTGGCTTTTAATGGCGTTACATTACATGATTTGGTTTCTGGATTAATAGTCCCTGGGGATAACTGGCCATCATTTTGGATTTAACTTATACCCTGCTCTAAATTGCAAAATATTGGAAGACTTACCTTGTTCTATTTTTGTTTTTGACAGTGAATTTTAAAAAAAGAGTGACCCTGATCTTATCAGCAGGGATGAACAAGCGACAATGTTTTGCTATACACGCATACCACTAAAAATATAGGAAGTAATCCCAGTGGCGGATCCAGAAATTTCCAAAAAAGGAAATGTATATTTGCTCCAGTCATGCTCCAATGATTCCCTATCTAATCAACCAAATTTTTCCCACATAAGGGGGCCCGCCCCCTCCCCCTTAATCCGCCTCTGAATCCCCCGGATCATAGTTCTCATTAGCAGTAGATATTACATGCTTGCCCTTCCCTTGTTCCGAAGCACCTGGTTTTTAATGGGATTCGTATTGTTTATTTTTTTTTTACTGTTGTTGTAAATGTCCTTTTGTTTAATGAGTCTTTGATGATCTTTGATTATTTCTTGGTTTTGATTTTTATTGTTTATACAACACCTTCTGAATTTTATTTTATTTTTAAATTTTTGTATAGGCCCTTTTCAGATTTCTTTGGTACAATGATTCAACGCGGAATTCATTTGATATTACTTCACTTTTTGTAATTTTTTTGTTCCAGTGAAGCTTTTCTGTTGTATATAGTTCTTTTCTATGTGTAGCAAGACACTTGTTTATATACTATATAACAATAATTCTAAAATTCTTTCTACATCAGCAAATACTTGATTGTGTTTTGTCAATTTTTATTCTTATTAATTTTAATCGTTGCCATGTCTTTGCCTGTTCTGTACACTATAACATTAAATAAAGAATGGAAACGGGGAATATGTCAAAGAGACAACAATCCTACAAAAAGCAAAACAAACGCCGCTAGAAATCCCGCACCAGTGGCTTTAGCTGACCCCTTAACACTAATATAGCTATAATTTATATGTGGCGACCCTTTTCCTCTAATAGAATGATCAGTGTTTCTGGACCAGTTCTAGCCAGCCTCTGGGTGTGGGATTGTTGTCTCTTAGACATATTCACCGTTTTCATTCTGTAATCTAGTTCAGTTAAATGAATTTCATTCTAAACTAGACAATTTAATCCAGTCTTGAGCTTGCGATTAAGTGGTAAGTTTTGGTTGATCTCTGTCATACATTTTGCATTTGTTTTCCGTAAATCTGACTGTTTGAAGACCGTTCGGTGTTTAATAGTTGTTTAAATATGAGTGTCATTCGGTCTGTTATGGGGAGTTTTTTAATTTCAATTTTACCCATAGATTGTCATGTTGCTACTCGCCAGATAGATATATATCTGTTACAATAACTTCTTTGTTATCTGGCCTTAAGTTGATTTCCGAAAAGTCTAACAAATTCTATATTGATTCAGAGAGGAGTACATATTTTAATTTGGAAACATTTTCAACTTTCCGTGTTAAAAGAGACAATCATCCGATTCAGTTTCAGTGGGATAAGCCATTTTTCATTGAATCAGAAAGCAGTTGTATTGGAATGAATGTCAGTTTTTGGTGACACATGAATATTGGGGTCCCTTTGTGGCCCAAAACACATGTACATGTTGTAATTTTGTTGTATCAGCGGATCGGCGTAGACTTACTTTCAGAGCATATATATACGAGACCCCGTTTAATTGATTTTATTAAGCCATGGGTTCTTTTGGAGATGTCGCCTTCTCCATAAAGGAATTGATAATGTGACTCGCGTACTTTTGTGCTTCAGCACAGCAGTCTGTTGTCAGTAGTTCAACACAGATAACAGAAAATACGACTTTGTTTCAAGCAGTAATTTCTTTGCCACTCTGACTCATGATTTGCAAAAGAACATTTTAGAAACTGGTCCTTTATGTTTACCGGGAATACTAGTTTTAGTAATGGATAATTCCTTCCAACAGGGACCCATATCAGATATTTGATAAAAAGAAAGTAGATTTCCTAATATCACATACACAGATTTATGCAACATCAATTTATAAATATGGGTAAATAACGCATAGCTATGACATATAATTGGCTTTTCATTTAAATGAATTCTTTTTTTGAACTCTGAAACTGTCAATGGAATGGGGTTTTCAATTGTTTTTATTGCGAATACACATTTTATCTGGAGCTCTGTTGGAAATAGAAATACTTTGCAAAAGGAAACAAAAACCATAAATGTAGGCTCTTATGTAAACTGAAGCATAACTGATCATTACCTTTCGATTTTGATTGAAAGTTTTCATTGTACAATGAGTGTTGGTATATTTCAAACAATCACAAGATAGGAAGTGGATACATGGCAGATATAGAAATGGCTTATTCTCCACTACTCTATATTTTAAAGCTGTAGACAAAATAATACATGTAAACTAAGAATAAATTCTAAATTTAACAGACCATTGCTGAGGTGGCATGGCTGAATAATCACCATGGAATGGACAAGTGCAACTCTTTATACATCTGCATACTAAATATCATTGAACTACCACTAGTGGTTCCCCGTATACTGACCTAACTGACGTAATTACAAAATAATACATTGCTGTTGTCCGACGCCCGAAACTGCATACCTATGTCTTGCTTTTCGACTCTGTCAATTTTAGACAACAACCACCCTCAAATTATAACAGAAATGACTTCCGCAATGCCATTGATAAGTGGATTATAAAATGTGAATGAACAAGAAGATGTGTGACCAAAATACCTCATGAGCACATAAACTCACCATTAATCTGCATTCTTATGTGCACCGTTTTACAGCAGTTTGTCAATAATTTCTCTTGTGAACATTAACTTTGTTTTCTTAATTCTACAGCTTTTGAATGTTCTGTTTTGTATTTCAATATGAAATTTGGAGATGGACTTAAATGATACAATTGAAACCTTGCAATCACTCAGCCAGTGATTTCTAAAACAATTTTGGAAGTTCACATTTTGCAGAAAGATGTGAGATTTCATCAGTTGATCTACTTCATCTTGAAAAATAACATTTGTCTCAGAATTAGCTATTCTCCTGAGTCTGAAATATAACAAAAGTTTAAATAAAAATGCCACACTTCTGTAATACTGGTAACTATTTAACCGTAAGGATTACGGAGTAAAGTGGAAGGAGAATTGAAGTATTGGTAATATTTGATCCCTTAAAGTATAACAAATGTTAAATGAAATCCAGAACATGGATGTTAATTTTGAAGTGGGACAGAGAGGATGTTCTTTATTAGCCTACCATACTGACCAACTTCATAACACCACAATATCATGAAATTACACTTACTAAGAAAAGGCATAAGGCAAACTAAAATTAATTAGATTTTCATCCAGTATTTTCTAAGAAATTGGGCTGGTGGGTGGGAGGATTTTATCTTAAATTTTATTTCCTCTGAAACCATTTTGTATTGTGTTCTTCATATACGAGGCAATAAGAAGCTTATATCAGGTACACATAAGGAATTCTAACATAATTATTTTAAGTCTTAAATAAATTCTTCCGATCGACTATCACTTGTACATGTACTTGCCACTTTAGAAACTTATTTTTAGTAGGTAGCAAAAACATGGATAAATGCTCTTTACACTACCTATTTCAAATTTATTTGAAATGAAATGAAGATTCAAACTGTGTTGAAAAAAACGAAAGTTGATGCATTGAAGATTCTTATGCAAGGTGCTGATATACTTACAATACTAATGTAAAAATGAACTTAACCAAAAGAAAATGTTCCAATTACTGTATTGAGTGAGGGCTGGGGACAGAGTGTATTTTCTGTTTGTCAAAAAAGAGCCTTGGGCAAATCTAACGGCTTGCTATTCTGCATTTTGTACGTTGGCATACTTTTTGTACTCAATATATACAGTCATTTCAATTTCTGTATTCCTGTCATGTTGTTTGTTCCAATGTGTTCCACAGTTTTTTTTTTTTTTTCACTTAGGATACACAGTCCGAATTTCCTATCAAGAAGTATGAATAAAAAATCCATTGGTTTCTAATCAATGAAATTTTGACATATTAGGAATCATTTATACAGTCTTGGACTCTGGCAATAACTCGTAACCAGAATATTCAAATCCTTCCAGTAATGAATCTCTATTCTCGAAAGATAATGCTGTCATCAAAGAGCAGCAGAATATGTTTACTACTTGGTTAAATAACTCTAAGAAATATGAAAATCAGAAGTTATGAATGAAAAGAAGTTATCAGCGGTTACCGGTATTGGAAATGAACAAAATCTGGAAATCATAAAATTTTGAAAATTAGGTCAATAGGGGCAGGCAGGATAAAAATCGATCAATAAATTTCAATTGCCCAAGAAACAATCATAATTCCTAATTGCACTATACTGTGGATTCAATCATTTTCGTTGGTACCAATTTTTGTTGCTCGAGGAATATTTGCATTTTTGTACATATTTGATAACCTGGTTTTGCAAATGTCTACATACAAGCCTAAAGAACATTTGTAAATGGTTGAACAGATCATAATGAATCCTAAGAATATCATTTTCTGTTTGAAAGGTATCATATTTATTACATGATGTAAAACAAAATACAGATGGTTGTTTGGCTGCGATGTTGTATGCATTGAAGTCATGTATTAACCTGCAGTTTGATTTACCAGTTTGAGAGGGCCACGAAGGGTTAAAACGGCCCTGTCTCAGAAATTGGCGAAATTACTGCAGAAGGATCACTAACTAGTGTAGTTCATAAAACGATAACCATAAGACTTGTAACTGTATTTGTATAATTTTGTCAGAAAAGACCAAGGTACAATATTTTAGCCATTTGCGCGTAACGTTAAAATTGATTTCATTGACGTTCTAGTAACTTTATAATCATTCTACCACAAGAATATTTTACAAAATATTTCTTGAATCGTTCATATGTCTTGTTTTTTTAACTCTATTAACAGAAACTTACTAATATTACGGTTTAAGCTGCACATAAGCGCTTCAATTAAATTGTGTACAAGTTGCCCGAATACTCGTTTTCTGTATTGATATTCACGAAATAGAAATTGCAGACTATGTAAATAAACATAATTCTATAGCATAGATTAAATTAAAAGTAATAAAGGATTTTAAAACATAAGCAATGAATGTCTTCTATTGGGCAGAAGGAATTTAGATTGAAAGCTGTAAAATATCTTGCGAGCGAAGTACAGTCGTAAAAAGTATGAGGATAGTTGATCACACCACGTCATCTTATTTGTATATGGAAAGAAAACCATGATTCACTTAAACACAGAAAAGTTTATTTTCTAGTAAAGAAGTAAAAGATGAAAACACAGATAAGGATAAACATTGTGTAGACAGTACATAGCATTACATGTACTTCATAGTTTCATATAATACTGCAATTCATACGTCACTGACCACATTACATAGTACTGCTATCTCTAATTGTACCTAAAGCGCATGAAATATGTAGTCATCTGTAAAATTGAAATATGATTCTTTCAAATGGTTCAATGAATCCTTTTATATTTCCCAGAACTTTTACTAGACATAGTAATAGTTTAAAGGCAGTGGCTATTTTGCCGGTGCCGCCAAAATTGAAAATATGCTATTTAGCCAACTCTCGTAAGCGGAAGCCAGCATGCCAGTAGTAAAACGGTTTTGGTTACAGATATGCAATTCAAAACTGACTAGTATTTCAAAACTAAATTTGATTTAAACATTTTTGATTTTGAAGCTATGTGATTGATTTTTAGACTGTATCACGTTTTATAAAATCGATATGCTATGAGATTTGTCTTTCATTTTTACAGCATAGTTTAAAAATCTGAGATTTTATTCTTATGCATACATGTAGCATTAGACTGATTTTAGAAGTAATTTCAACTACATGTTTTGATATAATTTCATTGCTACAAATGGATGCTCAATAGTTTTATTTTCATTCATTTTATAAATTCTTATTTTCACTTGGACTTATAAATGTTTTAAACGATTATGTATCTCAAATATTGTGATATTTATCTTATTCAACTATATGTTGAATAATAATTTGATTCTTTTATGTTGACAATGTACATTTTCGTAGTACTTTTCACAAGTAAATATTAAAATTCACTCTTTACAAAGAACCGGCAAAATAACAAATTTCTATATTGCAGGCGCCGACAAAATAGTCATTGCTATCGAAAATGCTATTTTGCTTGTTTTTTATTAAGATATTTTAATCAAAGATAAAATAGCATATTTTCTATTTTGCCGGCGGCGGCAAAATAGCCACTGCCTAGTTTAAAAACTCAAAATTTGACAGTATACTCATTCTCAGATGTCCGTTGAGGACGATTTCAATTACGATTTAGCTATATTCAATTAAATCTATCCGAATTTTGCATGTTTCTATCAATTACGTTTAAAAGAACAACTACTTTTATTATTTTATGATTTGTGTTCTCGTTAAAGGGCATTAGCTATGAGATATAGAAAAAATGTTTTATTCAATCATTAATGAAAGTGAAATAGTGAAATAATTATTCGCTTTTAGCAGCCAGTTTGGTTCAGTTTGGTCAAAATAAGCAAAGAAACATCGTTTATGAATTATTCACTTGCAAGTGGATAATTCGACCTCATTAAACGTATTCATGTGAAGTTCAATTGAACCCCTTAGCTAGAGATGGGTTACGCATGAACTAGGCGTGTTCAGGTATTAAAAGAAAAGAACGTCAACATTGGAAGTGAAACAAGGGTAAACCATTTGGTTGACTGATTGGATCTACAAAACTCATTCTTATACAGGTAAAACGATTATTAACATATTGATTTAACCTATAATATCAAATCAAACAGACCTAGAAAAATCAAATTGCACGAGTTTGCTATCTAATTATATCTTTGTTTATGTTTATATCGGTCAAGATGACCGTCGGCAGTCTTCAGAAGGTCGCCTCGATGGTTAATTAGATGGCGTTTAGACTAAAATACACACGAAATACTGATACATACTATCGAGACTATGCATCGTAAATTGTTTATTTTATACTTTTTTAATTTGGATATACGTTTTAGTATGTTATAAGTCAAATATGAGAATTTGAGTCAAACCGGTGAACATGAATTTGACAGCTAATGCCCCTTTAAGTTTTAAACTGAAATTCTTTTAAAAGTTCTCACAATTGTCACTTTATTCTGAATTAGCTTTTATCTTGTAATCTTAACTAGTCTTGCTCGTGGTTAAAGTGTTCCGGTATTCCATATACAACTATCATTCTTATCTCGAAAAGTTTGAGTGTATTTTTATTATTTTATCATCATTTGGTCAAATTAAACAGATTCATGCCTCAATCCGTATGAAAAAAAGAAGATGTGATATCATTGCAAAGAAGACAACTTTCAACCAGATACCGAATGACGTGCATGGATTCATTTAAAACTAATAGAAATCCATGAATATCAGTTTTTATTTGGCGTTGATTGTAGCGATATTTATGTAGATATAGGAAGATGTGGTGTGAGTGCCAATGAGACAACTCTCCATCCAAATAACAATTTATAAAGTAAACCATTATAGGTCAATGTACGGCCTTCACGGAGCCTTGGCTCACACCGAACAACAAGCTATAAAGGGCCCCAAAAGTACTAGTGTAAAACCATTCAAACGGTAAAACCAACGGTCTAGTATATATAAAAACGAGAAACGAGAAACACGTATAAATTATACAAACGACAACTACTGTACATCAGATTCCTGACTTAGGACAGGTGCAAACATTTGCAGCGGATTAAACGTTTGTGTATGTAAGCTGCGTCCATTCAAGTAATGTATTATCTATAACTATAATTAATATACAAGATCAATTATTTTCGTCTATATATAAAAAGGAGATGTGGTATGATTGCCAATGAGACAACTCTCCACAATGTTTATTTTCTTTAAAGTGAAATGAAATGTGAAATATTTCTCATGGATATGGTATATTAACCTGTAAAAATGTTTTAAGAGTTTTCAAAAGTTTGCTTAGTTGCAAAAGTACGATAAACAAATAGGTTTCAAAAGATGAGCAAGAGGAATACTGAGATAAACGTCAATGTGACAGCTACCTAACAATGATAAAATTAATATTCTATTCTTCAACTACACTCTGCTCACTGTCACTTTCGTCCATGGCATGTGGGATAAATGCTGCATCTTCAAGAGAAGCTCCTCAATTCTGGACTCCATATGTGATATCCAGATTATGTCTTGTAAACTCTAGAAACCAGAGTCTAGAGGCAATGTGCGCAAATTAACATGTTGTCGTCCGGAATATGCATCTAGCTTAACGCTGGACGTTAAACAGTCATCCATCATTATGAGACAAACAACTCATGGTAAAATGGTGAATTTCTTTGATATTCAATATTCTGTTTTTTCTTCTTTCCCAAAAGTGAAATAATAGACGCGTAAATATCTTCTCAAAAGATTTTAAAATCTTTAATCATTTATTTAATTATGTTTAAAGTCATTATTGTACTGTAACTTTAAAGGAGATATGATTGATAGTTGTTTGACGAACGTCCAGTGGCAAATACTTCATGCATATTTATGACGGAGAGCAATTTAGAGAATCTATTTCAAACAGGAAACAAGAAATTTCATGTGTTGTCATTGAACATAACAGAAAATTCTCCAAAAGAAGGGGAGGGGGATAAAGAATCAATTAGACCAATAAAATCATACAACACCATGAACATATACATGTACATGTAGAGGCGACAAAAAAAAAAACAATGAAAAATATAAAAACAGGTAACTACAGATTGAACACGAACCTCAGGCCACCACAAGAAACGAAAAATCAGAAATATAAAGATATCTCATAGATAATTTATTCATAGTAAGCAGCCATTTTGTTGGTCGCTTGTAACAGTCTCACTCAAATTAAAACAGACCACCAAAAGGGAACAAATAAACAATTGCTCCTTGTATGCATTCTGACCAATTATGCACGCTATCCGCGTGAATATCAGATATTTATTTGAAGTTTCAAGCTATATGATTGTGTCGGATAGTTTTGTTTCATCTTTATTTCAATTTTCATTGAAAACAAATATTTGTTATGGTTGAATGTCACGGACAGTATACACCATGCCCTCTCATGGCGTCGGAATTTTATTTTAATTAAAGAAATATTGAAAAGCTTATTTAACCACTGTCCAATATGATATCAAAATTCTCACGTGGTTTCTTCTTATGTCCTACGATTTTCTATGTATGTTATTGTTCATAGTTCTGTAATTTATTTACACAATCCATAGTAATTATTTAAAATGTTAACTTGGCATGCCATACATGATAGAAAATGCGGACGTGAAAGAAAGCACTTCATCAAAGCATCAACATGAGATTACATTCCGCGGAGGTTACATTTCGACGATTTCGACGTTAAAAACAAAATATGTATCTAAAGGAAATTTGTATTAAATTTTATGTTGACACCCATATCGATCTGATGGATGTAGAATTTTACGGAAAAAAAAAAACTACGGCTCCAATTTAAAACTGTCATATTTATTACAAAATAACGTGGAAATGAACTTTAAAATAATTTGCAAATTCATAATTTTATTTCCACCAATTTGTCTTGTTTCTAATAAAACAGTTATGAGGACGTATTTATCATCCGTGTTTAAAAACCTCGCCGGATCGGCGGTTAACGAAGCTTCGTTAAAACAAAGACTTGTTATTCCATTTTTCTTTTTTGTTTGTTATAAATAAGAAAATAATAAATTATAGATGATTTATTCTATTTATAGCAACTGTGTTCTTGATACAGTTATTTCGTCACAGAATCTATCGTACCTCAGAAATGGCGGCGTTGAATCAGGATTTGCAGCAAAGTTAAATTTTCGATATGGCCACAGGCCTCGACCACGCTAAATATTGTTGCAAACTGAGTCAAAGTGTCAAACAATCAGATTAAGAGTAAAATTACTTTGGTCGAGGCCTGTGGCCAATGCGAAATTTAACCAGGAAGTGAAATTCTATAAGAATTTGGACATTTTGAGCATTCCGGTTTGATTCCGTACGTCACATTAATGACGTCACAAAAATATGATTTTATACTATGATAGCAAATAACGATATACGTAAATATGTTTTAGCTATAAAGGATCCACCTTATTTCTCTTTATTTTTGTCACCACAGGGCCAATATCGGCACTTCGTGGCCATACTCCTTTACAGTTAAATTTTATATTTGTATTCACTGAAGTCTCCACTTATGACATTACTTGTCACAGGACACTATCAAACTTGGAAGTTTTAAATTACCATTCAGGAGCACTTTAGTTCACAATCAGTTTTTTGGTGAATCATGGTGTTAAATTTTTATAGTTTTGTATTTTGTTTTGTATTTAGTGGGATGCTAAGACTTTTTGCCATTAAAGGTGAGAAACAAATCTTGTACATAAAACATAAAGCTCAGATGATTTTGAAACCAATTCAATAAAATCATATCAATATTGTCTATTGTTTGGTTTTTGGTAAAGATTGTCAATTTCTGAAAGGAAGTTTAATCCAAACTGGAGTAACAATGTGGGAGGAGAGGCAATGGTAATCAAAAGAGGCCAAGCTAATGATAACACTCACAACATAATATTTGTTCAAAAAGTAAATCAGTCTTAGAATATATCTTTACCTCATGAGAAGGTCATCCTTTATTTCAAATACGCCATTTGTCTTGTCTTTCAGCCATCTTTCCCAAGCTTGCTCCCTGTGGAACGCGCAGGTAGACAAATCATCCTAAAGTGCAAAGAAATTTGTTATTAATGTTGTGAAACATGGGCATGATTTGTTTGCATTGTTGTCAAAAATACTAGGTAAGGAAAATCTTAATATGTGTAAAACAAAGATATTAAATTGATGGCTTCATTCTATACATGTCTTATTAAAATTAAAATTAAGAAATTGAGTATTTCTAGAAATCAGACAAAATATGCCTTATTATGTATACTGAAAGAATTTTAATCTAGGAATAGCTTTAGTTGGGTACAATACCCAGATTTTAATCTTGGGGAGGTTTCTGAGAAATGGATGAGTATTATGTATGCCTTCATCAGTTTTCTTATTCTTTTCAGGTCCAAATTGAATTATTATGTAAATAAGTGAAGTCAAAATGATTTCTTTTAACCATAATGTGATTGCTCTTTTCCTATTTATACCTTCATGTATTCCATATGTCATGTTATACATGCAAATAAAATTCAGTAATTATGTGTTAGTGTGTTTCCTTGTTCACATGAATAAGCCGTGCTTTACAGGCTGGAAGTAAGGTAAGGTCATGGCCATATTATGGCGTATCATTAGGGTCAAAAGTATATTTTTGTTGCAAATGCTATATTAAATACCGCAAATGCTATAATAGATATAGCAAATGCTACAAATAATACTGCAAATGCGGTAATTGTAACTGCAAATGCGACAAATTGTAACTGCAAATGCGACAATTGTAACTGCAAATGCGAAAATTAAAACTGCAAATGCTATTTCTGTTTTAAATGTAGCATTTGCTATTCTCTCACGTATCAAAAGGGTCAAAAGTAATTTACAGCAAAAGCAACAAATTGTTGCATTTGCACCATTTGCAATTTCAATTCGCAAATGCATTCACATACAAGGGTCAATAATAGCGTCTGCCATAATAAAGTATATGATAGGAAGGACTAATCAAATGTCAATATTGAACATATGGGAGGAGCTTATCCATACTGACAATGAAGGATGTCTCATTTTTGGGAGGTAGGAGGAGCTTAGAAATTGTTTTTTTTAATTTCGTGTATGGCATGCATGTAATTTTATATACATTGTTCTCCATTCTAATCACTTATTAAAGTATTAATGCTGAATACTATAGAAGAGTACATGCTAGTACGCTTTAAACATGATGCAATCAGTGATTTTTTCTTTTTATTGTGCAGTCAAAGACTTAGTGGCGGATCTACCATTTGTTTACAGGGTGATAAAATTAAGCCACAAAAACCTTTTAGTTTAATACAAATCCAAGATAAGGGGGAAGGTCAAACCGTAAAAAACCCTCATGTATACAGAAGTTTTGTGAAATCACGAACCATTACATATTTCATGACAAAATCATAACCCATTCATAATCATATTCCTAAGTTTTCTTTTTTTTTTTTACATTTCAACTTGAGTTTATACTATATATATGATTGCATGGAACTTTTTTGTCTTAAAGGGGCACTAGCTGTGAAGTTGACTAATAATCAAACTATATTTTGTTTGCCTCAAACATAAATGAAAGTAGAATATTGAAATTATAACTTTTAGCAGCCAGTTTTGTACAGTTTGATCAAAATATAAAGCTAAAATAAATCACTGATGAATTATTTACTTGCAAGCTCATTCGTGCGAACGTCAATTTTACTCTTGTTACGCACGAGCTTAGCGGGTTTAGTTATTTATAGATTATCGCTATTTAACGAATTTTTCCTTTGATCTTGCTGACTGATAATTTCCTTTCTCAGCGGAGTCGAGTGATATGAAAACGGAGTCGAGTGATATGAAAATTATCGCTAGAAACTAAGGGAACACGTGTCGTTGTCAAGGAAATTAACAACGTCTTCATAGGTAAAATAGCGATAAACAGATTATCACTGGTCATCTCAACTCGATTGCTTCTCGCTTTCGCCGTACCGGCTCAAGCGAAAGTCAATCTCGTTGAGATAACCAACGATAATCTATAATTACATAACATATATGTTTCATTATAATACGTCATTTTGATTGGCTTACAGCAATCTGGTGTCCTTAAGAAATCAACCTTCAATTCCAAATAAAATGTTTCATGATGAGATGAGCTTCCACAAAGTGCCCAGGTAAATAAAATAAAAGCTTCATACAAATTGTGTTGTCATGATCCTATAATGAAAAATGTAATTATAAGTCTTGAATACTTTTAGTAATTTTATAGGGTTGCAAAGCGTTGACAGCATACATTTTAGAATGAAGAGCTTCCACGCTTCATACAAAATGTACTTCGGTCAACGGTTTTCACCCCAATAAATTTTAAAAGAAGCATTCGATTCTTAATTAAAAGAAAAGATGTCAACATTGAAAAGTAAAACAATATGGCCGCCAGGAAGAACTTTCGTGGACTGATCGTGCCACAAATTTACAAATAAAGCTATTGATCAATATGCAAAATATTTTTCCATTCATCAACATGGACTCCTTAAGGTAGATGGGGTGTCTTAATAAAAATCCATAGAATTTTTTAATGATTTGTCAGAATGTAGTTTATATCATGCTTTTTTCAAAATATTAATAAAAAGAATGGGTCACAGGGCTTATTTTCACTTTACAGGTCGTGCAAAATTGACAGATTTTGTATTGATTATGCATGGAAAACCCAATTTTCCACCTTAAAGCGAAAACTGCACCATAGAATTTTGAGAAAATATGAGAAGAAAGCTCTAATAATATGCTTTCAGATAAGAAAAAGAAAAAAAACACGGGACTCGTTTTGCTATATAATAAAATAGGTAAATTCCTAACACATTCTATTGTAAAAGTAACTTTATCTGAATTATCTGCACATTTTATTAAAGATCTAGACCGATTGTTTTCTGATATTTCAAAATCCAAGATGGAGGAAGACACCTATCTACCTTAAAGTCATAAAATGCTAAATTTATCAATTGAATACTAACTGGTATATTCTTGTCACGAACTACATGTAAAATTAATAAATTAAAAATCAATTGTTCAGAGAACAATTGAAGGTCTTCCACCAAAAACATGTATTTTAATATGAAAGAAGTAAAATTAGGTTTAAAATGACATTTCAAAAGTCAAATGATAGCTTATTGTACGCTGATTCCGAAAATATATGGTTTCTATACATATTTTTTAAATAAGGAGATAATTTCTTACTTCCGGTTTGAAAATGTTACTTCCGATACTATTTGAATATTTACTTGACACTGATTCCAAAAATATCTGGTTCTATATACTTTTATATCAATAAAGTACAAAAAATAGCTACTTCCGGTTGTTTTTTCAAGGTTAAATGTTTTGAAACCTCTTGCAAAAAGTTTCATGGCTTTATCGTGTATACATATGAGGTAAAAGGAAAGGTCAAAATCTAGAACGTCAAATTAAGCTATGACCTTGAGATCAATTTCAAGGTCATAAACCAAGGACCTCAAATCAAAAGACTATAGGTCTTAATTATATTTGGTTAATGAGTTATATCACCATACGTGTATTTTTAAATACAAGAGGGGAGAACTCCCTTTTACGTCCAACATACCCTTGCAATCAAAATTTACGTGTTACGACATGTCCCAACTAACAGTTTAGTAAAACTGATTTGTCGATATCTTATACGGTTTTTGGAAATAAGTGAAAATAAGCCAAAATCAAAATTCATATGGAGTGTTCATGTCGCTTCGGTCAAAATAGGACAAATCATGCGAAGGATATAACGAGCAACTTCATAGAAAAAATTTGTCACTTTCTTTTACGGTTACAGAGGAGATGTAGTCACAAGGAAAACAGTGTTCGGGGAGATAACTCTTAAAGAAAATTGTTCGGCTTAGTACGAGTGAAAATAAAAGCATAAACTATATAAGAAATATCTTAGCGACATATTGCGAAACAAAAATTTTACGCGAGAACAAATTGGCGGAAGAAAATAATAATAATCAGAACAAATACAATAGGTCTTTCCACAGAAAAGTGGAAAGACCTAATTAATGTATAAATTTGGCACACTGGCATTAGGTATGTTATATCGAGGCCTTGATAGTGTATTGCTATAAGAATGTTTTCTGGAAAAATCTAAATGAAAACGAATAATGACTGATTCACTGTAATCACATCAAGTGTTCGTTCTTTAGAAGTGTGGTGCTCTGGAAACTACAGGGTTGGCTCCTTTGGTTAGTATGTAATACTAGTACTTCAAATTTATTTTACTATTGTGCCAACTTTCCTCCTGCGTCTGATAATTTTTAGCTCCTGATGTAAATTCAATAAACATATTTGTCTTGCAAATTTTGTAATCGTGCACGTCAGACTCTTTTCCTCTAAATGGGATTCAACATGCAGTGACGTCGACTGAATAGTTAGAAAGTCAAGCCAAGCATTAAATTAAATGGTTTCTTTTCCTAAAGAATGGAAATAAAACGATCTTTTTACATGGTAAATTGTAAGTTCATGAAGGCATACGTTCGGTGGCTTTTAATGGCGTTACATTACATGATTTGGTTTCTGGATTAATAGTCCCTGGGGATAACTGGCCATCATTTTGATTTAACTTATACCCTGCTCTAAATTGCAAAATATTGGAAGACTTACCTTGTTCTATTTTTGTTTTGACAGTGAATTTTAAAAAGAGTGACCCTGATCTTATCAGCAGGGATGAACAAGCGACAATGTTTTGCTATACACGCATACCACTAAAATATAGGAAGTAATCCCAGTGGCGGATCCAGAAATTTCCAAAAAGGAAATGTATATTTGCTCCAGTCATGCTCAATGATTCCCTATCTAATCAACCAAATTTTTCCACATAAGGGGCCCGCCCCCCCTTAATCCGCCTCTGAATCCCCGGATCATAGTTCTCATTAGCAGTAGATATTACATGCTTGCCCTTCCTTGTTCCGAAGCACCTGGTTTTTAATGGGATTCGTATTGTTTATTTTTTTTACTGTTGTTGTAAATGTCCTTTTGTTTAATGAGTCTTTGATGATCTTTGATTATTTCTTGGTTTTGATTTTTATTGTTTATACAACACCTTCTGAATTTTATTTTATTTTTAAATTTTGTATAGGCCCTTTATCAGATTTCTTTGGTACAATGATTCAACGCGGAATTCATTTGATATTACTTCACTTTTGTAATTTTTTGTTCCAGTGAAGCTTTTCTGTTGTATATAGTTCTTTTTATGTGTAGCAAGACACTTGTTTATATACTATATAACAATAATTCTAAAATTCTTTCTACATCAGCAAATACTTGATTGTGTTTTGTCAATTTTATTCTTATTAATTTTAATCGTTGCCATGTCTTTGCCTGTTCTGTACACTATAACATTAAATAAAGAATGGAAACGGAATATGTCAAAGAGACAACAATCCTACAAAGCAAAACAAACGCCGCTAGAAATCCGCACCAGTGGCTTTAGCTGACCCCTAACACTAATATAGCTATAATTTATATGTGGCGACCCTTTTCCTCTAATAAAATGATTAGTGTTTCTGGAGCAGTTCTAGCCAGCCTCTGGGCGTGGGATTGTTGTCTCTGAGACATATTCACCGCTTGCATTCTGTAATCTAGTTCAGTTAAATGAATTTCATTCTAAACTAGACAATTTAATCCAGTCTTGAGCTTGCGATTAAGTGGTCAGTTTTGGTTGATCTCTGTCATACATTTTGCATTTGTTTTCCGTAAATCTGATTGTTTGAAGACCGTTCGGTGTTTAATAGTTGTTTAAATATGAGTGTCATTCGGTCTGTTATGGGGAGTTTTTTAATTTCAATTTTACCCATAGATTGTCATGTTGCTACTCGCCAGATAGATATATATCTGTTACAATTCTTTGTTATCTGGCCTTAAGTTGATTTCCGAAAAGTCTAACAAATTCTATATTGATTCAGAGAGGAGTATATTTTAATTTGGAAACATTTTCAACTTTCCGTGTTAAAAGAGACAATCATCCGATTCAGTTTCAGTGGGATAAGCCATTTTCATTGAATCAGAAAGCAGTTGTATTGGAATGAATGTAGTCGATTACACTCATACCTCTTGGACCACTGTATGCAAAAGTCCATCAGGGTGACGCCCATTTATAATTCTTAGTCCACTGCTCTTACACAAATTAAGTAGTTTTGTTCCATAGTCGTTGGTTCCTGCATCTGGGTTATTACGGCAAGACAAAGCCTCGTCAGCAACATATGTAAACAAATCACCAACCCTATCTAAAATACTATCATGTAATTTATCATTTTGTACAAAATCATTCATATTAGCTGTTCTAGCATTTAAATCACCAATAACAAAAATATTTGGACATTCAGCTGAGTAATGTATCATTTGAGACTCAAGCTCATAAAATAAATCACAATTATGAATCCTATAAAAGGATGAGTTCTGTGGTGGTATATACAGATTTGCAATTAAATAGTCACTTTCACATTCAGTCAGTTCTTTAGCTCTCCTTATCCAAATCAATGTCTCATATGAAATGTCAATTATTTTTACACAGGGTGATAATATTTTCTTGTCATTACATACATGCCACACCTTGTTTATACTTTTTTCTAGATAAAGGGATAGATTTACACACAAAATCATCAATTTCAATATTACATGTATTATTGATCCAACATTCTGATAAAAACACAATATCATAAGTACATATAAAATTCTTAAATTTCTCATCTTTAATTTTTTCTTCAAACCACCATTTATATTCCAAGATACACACTTTAAATTTGTTATTAAAACTTCCGACGATTCCTATGATACTTGCATACCATTTTTATTCATGACATCGGCACCATCATGATTTTGACTTTTATGTAAAACCATCTGTAAATAACATAAATATAAATAACTATAAAATGATACATGTAAAACTAAAGATAGTAATGTTATAGGTCTAAACTTTTGTGGGATTAAGAAGAGATTGTTCTATCAAGAATTTGAAAAATTAATAAGAAAAATGACGTAATGTGTTTGTAAGAAACCAAAACTGATGATATTGACACAATTAAGCTACCAGGTATGAATTTCATATGAAAAATTGAAAAGCTATAGCTAAAACTCGATGGGGCATCATTCTTGGTTACAAAAAGAAATAGCAAGTAAAATAAAACCATTACTACATTCTAAATAGGTGCTTTGGTTTAAAGTCTCATCTGACCTTTTAAATTAAGATCAAGATATTGTTATAGGTATAGTATATATACCCCTGAATATACCTAATTTTCTTCACAGGATGCATTTAGTCAACTGGAGCGTGTATATATAAATACCTAACTTGATGTAAATACAATTTTTGCTTATGTTTGTTTGTTTTGTTCTATTTTCTTTCATTTTCGAGTATAAATTTAATTAATTATAGAATCGTGTATTTATGGTGTATTATTACACAAACTTGTTCATTTACATGTCATCATATGTGGCTATTACCTATGATAGAGATCCTACATATAAATCAATAGAAGATGTGTGTATCATAGACAATGGGTAATGATTTAATTCAATACAGGATCTCAATAGGCACATTTTATTATAAGTGTTATTCAGTTCTGAAAAGAAAATGTTGTATTATATGAAAACATTTTCGTTGTTTTCAGTTTGTTCAATTTGTTTTATATAGTGTTAAAATAAGCTTAGATTATCTCTATAAGTTTGCTTTTTGTAATTTTTGCGTAGATATTAGTTTTACCTTTATCATGTTACTTTTTATACTGCTTTGTAATGATGTAGCTGAAAACCCGGCCCCTATGAAAACGAAATTTCGATATTTCATTTGAATGCCAGAAGTGTCAGAACAAAACTTGAATACATTGAAACTCTAGCCTTAGGCTCTTCCATAGTTTGTATCACAGAAAGTCATCTTGATGAAACTATTTTTAGTCAAGATATACATATAGACAGGTTTTCCGATTATCTGCCTTAGTTTGTGAAGCGACTCTAGGCGTCGTCGTAGAACGATCGCCATTACAACCGTGAAAAAATATAAACAAGATATAGATCTAAATGCCCTGACCGCATATAATTAAATGTAAACACAAGAATGTGAAGTCGTACTTGACCTCGGCAAAATTATATGTGCTATAAATAATAAAGTAATTAGATAATGATTCTAAGTGTATTGCAGTCCAGGTGTCGTGTCCTTAAAATATAACTGTATTTGATATGTTACGCGGGACATAATAAATTTTATACGAATACTAATCCCAGGTAACATGTCGATTATAATCATTTGGTAATCATAATATTAATAATTATAACGCATACATAAATAAAAGATAAATAGTCTTGACCGGTCGAATGTGATATATCAGAAAAACAAGGTACAATTTTATCAAATCATAGAAATTTCTGTGGTCAGACCTATAGTGAGACAGTCCTAAAATTTAACAATCCACTAATCCGACGTTCCTACAGAGACGAGAGTTTTGTGCATTTTGCTTGACTTAGTACGTATAATGCTCAAAATTGAGTAACATATTCGTATTACTTTGGTGTCCACGTGAATTGCGCTATATATGCTATCGATGCGTCGGGCCATATGTAGATATAACTTTGCGATTAGAATATGGGCTTGAGAAGTTTTGAACTTTCACGGCCCATGTATTCCTATAGTTATTATGTGTTCGATTCCAATTTCTTTGCAGAAAATTACTCGACATACAACTACTATAGTATGTATAGTATATAACATCATGATCCAGCCTGTGCTTAATATAAATGAATGCCATTAAACCACCAAAGACTCTAACATGTAGTTTCAAAGCGATGATTAGTTATATTTTAGTCATTTAGTGTTTTGCCAACTCCCCTCTCAACCACTCCAAAACAGAGGTCTCGTAGATTTTCATCCTTAATCCGTATTAGACTCTTATATAAGTCCCCGATGTATATAATACAGTGAAATACAGTATAACAGTGTAACATTAGGGGTGTATATCGGACCGTCGGACTACTGAACTGTCGGAAATTCGGGTTGTCGGATTATAGCTACGCTTTCGTAGGTTCTAGTAAACTATTTGATTACCAAGAGTTAGACCTTTGAAAAATCCTTTCTTATGAATAAAATTTTAGAATTCATGCACAGAATAATCTACTGAGGAAAGTTCAAATCAATAGAACAGTGGCGGATCCAGAACTTTTTATAAGGGGGGCCCTCTGACTGACCTAAAGGGGGCGCTCCAGTCATGCTTCAGTGATTCCCTATATAATCAAACAAATTTTTCCCACAATAGGGGCCGGCCCCACAGGCACCCAACCCCTGGATTTGCCTATGACAGAAGTAACTGTATACGTCTTATAAAGAAAAAAGTGAATATATACTATAAGCACACAGGCCTACATATATATATAAAATCTTTAAGTTTTTCAGCAAGAACTGCACCAGGAATAAAATATTTTACAAGCCTTACTTTTCGAAATATTAAAGCGCCGTCCCAAATAACCAAATATCAAACTAAGTGTTAACCTCATCAGTACGATCGAGCAACAGCTGATCTTCAATATCGTAGTTGAAAATTAAATTTGTAGTAATTCCACTAAAGTTAAGAAAACTTAGTTACATAAGTATACAATAAGGCGTCACTGTCATTCATAATATTTCTTAAACGGATGACGAGGTCCCCCCTTATTTAATTTTGAACTCCTTACTCCTCTGTTAACTTTATTTTTGTCTGAGTTAATATTGTCGGAATGTCTGTCCATTTTGCAGCATAAAGATACTATAGAAGTCGTCATGAATGAAAAAAGTTCGTCTCTTCACACTGGGTTGATTTGCTTGCAATTATAACTACATGTAGCCTCGGGTTGGTTATTAGCTTCATTTGTGGTTAATTCAGACATTTTACCGCTTTCACTACAAAAGTTTGGGGCACGCGCCTCCCCTTTTTCAAAATCCTGGATCCGCATCTGATGTCGCGGTGGATCTTCTATACAAAAGAGACAGATGCACTGTAGTCATCCGATTAATTTTATAGATTAATTTAAGTTTTAACAGTCGGTTTACAACGTGTAAACATTCGTCGGCCAGTGCTATTTTACTTTCATAACAAGTTTTATTTAAAAAAACGGATTGTGTGCAGTGGCGCATCATCCAAAAAAAATGTCCGGACCATACAAAACCTGTTTATGCACAGTTTTTTATGTTTATACGGCTTTGATCCACTCAGGTTTGTTGGCTCGTCTGAAGGCATCACATAAGACGTATATGGAATCAAATGAGGGCAGTCATTGTGCAACTCGTTGTGTAATTCGCATATTGATTTTTTCCACACCTGAAGTTTTTTACGATTATTTGTACAACTATTAACTGCACAAGAAATGCTTCCATGTTTTTTATAACTTTCGGCAGCATCCATAGTAAAAAATCAGAAAATGAAAGAAATACAAATGTAAACAGAAAATCGATAATGTTTTGATCAATACACGTGCGTTATTTTCACGGTTGTAATGGCGGATCGGTCACGTGAGAGGTTAATGGATGCGCCCATGTTTTCTAGGTCAATTACAGATAAACCCGTCTATAGATGGGTACCATCAGGAATTATATAGAAATGATCGGAACTGCTTTGGCGGTGTTTTGGTTTATGTATCTGAAATACTAAAACTAAGAAACGATTGGATTTAGAATTTGAAAACGGTGAACTAATATGGCTAGAAATTGATTTTCCTCAACACAAAATTTTACTTTGTGCTGTTTATCGATCACCAGGTTCAAGTCATCCTTCTGGCAAAATTTTAAACATTCAATAGAATAAGCATATATATACAACTTAAATTGTAATTACAGGTGATTTAAATGTTGACTTATTTACTGAACACAATCATGTTTTAAATGATCTAATGAATATTTTTTGTTTACAAAATGTTGTAAAAGAAGCGACCAGATTTGATCACAGATCTGGAAGAGCTACTTTATTAGATCCGATTTTAATTTCTGAAGATTGTTGTGCTACCTTTACTGAAGTTATTGATATAAATAGACAAATGAGTGACCATAATGCTACCAAAGTATATTTAAGAATTCCGAATTTTAGCGAAAAAAATTTTACACGAACTATTTGGTTATATAAACATGCAGATTTTACTAGATTTAATAATGATATTCAGAATTTTGATTGGCAAACTTCTTTGACTGCTTTTGAGGACGACGTAGACGGAATGGCAGTTTTTTTCACAGAAAAATATATAGAAATGGCTAAAAATTCTATACCTACTAAAACCGTGACTATTCGATCATCAGATAAACCGTGGTTTAACTCGGAAATTCGAAAAGAGATTAGACTACGTGATAGACTTCATAAAAAATTACGAAAATTGAGAACTGTGCAAAATACTAATAAATTTAAAGTTCAACGTAACAAAGTAAATAACATGATTATTTATGCAAAGGAACAGTTCTATTTAAACGCTAATGGTCTTTTAGATGAAAAGTCAAACAAAAACCCGAAAGCATTCTGGTCTCTCGTTAAAAAAATTATGGGTAATTGTCGTTCGACGTCGATTCCTCCATTACTAAATCCAAATACTAATGAAATTTCTGTTGGTGAAAAAGAAAAAGCAGATTTGCTTAACTCATATTTTTGTAATATTTCTACATCTTCGGATGATGGAGTTACACCTCCAGATTTACCACTTAGTACCCAACATAGCTTAGATATTGATGAAATAACGGAGGATGAGATTAAAGACATACTCAAATCTTTGGAAATTGGTAAAGCATCCGGTGAAGATTGTATTAGTCATCAAATGCTGAAATATACTGCTAATAGTGTGTGTGTACCTTTATCATATATATTTGATTGTTCAATGAGAACTTCAAAATTTCCAAGTTGCTGGAAAGTTGCTAATGTTTTAGCTTTTTTAAAAGGGATAAATCGATGGTTTCAAACTATCGTCCTATTGCATTGTTAAGTTGTGTGGGTAAAGTTTTGAAAGAATAGTTTATAAACATATTTTTAATTTCATTTTGAACACAAGCTATTGTATAAATTCCAGTCCGGTTTCGTTCCTGGTCATTCAACATTTCATCAAATGATTGAGATTTATCACAGAATTTGTTTAGCTATGGAAGATAAAGAAATTATGTATGATTTTTGTGATATCTCGAAGGCTTTTGACCGACTTTGGCATAAAGGTCTATTAGCAAAATCAAAACTTATGGCATAAAAGGCAAATTATTGGTGTGGATTGAAAATTATTTATGTAATAGGAAACAGAAAGTGCTTCTAAAAATTCAGAATCTGCGTTTGGAACATTAAAGCAGGTGTGCCCCAAGGCTCAGTACTTGGGCCCTTATTAATTCTTATGTTTATAAATGACATAGCAGATGAAATTCAATGTTTAGTTAGACTTTTTGCCGATGATAGTTCACTTATGTATTCCTCGAATGATGCTATAGATATTGAAAGGAGATTAAATATGGATCTAGAAACATTAAATGATTGGTCAAAACAATGGCTTGTAGATTTTAATCCTCAGAAAACAGAATATATGGTTTTTAATTTCCGTAAGGATTCCCAGCCTATTAATTTGAAATTCAATGGACAATTTATTAAAAAGGTTGATGACATTTGGGTGTTACTTTTTCTAATAATTGCAAGTGGTCAGTACATATAGATAATATTTGCTGTAGTGCCACTAAACAGATTTTTGTTCTGAGAAAATTGAAATATATTCTTAACAGAAACAATCTTAATAAGATATATCTTGCATACATACTTCCAATTTTAGAATATGCATGCGAGCTATGGGATGGATGTTGTGTTAGAGATTCTGAAAAAATTGAGCGCTTGCAGCTTGAGGCAGCCAGAATTATTACTGGACTTCCGCAATTTGCAAGTAAAGAGTCCCTACTTTTTGAAACTGGATGGGAAACTTTGAGTTCTAGAAGAAATAGACGTAAATTATGTTTATTTCATAAAATACACAGCAATAATGTTCCAGAATATCTTATGGATTGTATTATTATAATACTAGAAACCGTTCTCACTATAGAGTACCGAGATGTAGATTGGACATATTTTCTAAATCTTTTTTCCCTTCTTCAATTCGTGCATGGAATTTATTACCGTTAGATATTAGATCCATACAATCATCTCCAAATTTCAAAACACAATCCGGCGAAATGATATTTCATTTTGGTACCTAAATATTATTTCATTGGGAACAGGATGGAAAATATACTGCATACAAAATTACGACATAGATGTAGTCCTTTAAAAGCTGATTTATACAGAGTTAATTTAGTAAATGACCAAAGTTGTGAATGTGGGTGTCCATTAGAAGATTCGATTCATTTTTTCTTAGAATGTCCACTTTACATAAATTTTAGAAATCAGCTCTTTGAATCCATTCAACACTTAGCTGCTATCTCCATAGAACATATTTTATTTGGAACAGACGAAATTACTGTTGAACAAAACACAATCCTTTTCAGAAATGTACATAGTTATAATATACGCCATACAAAAAGATTCTTTGATTAATATTGCAGTATCTTAAAGTGAACTCGTATCCAACTGTAACTGTTTAAACATAATATATTTATTGTATATATTTTTCATATTGTACTGAATTATATAATTGCTGGCATCTTGAAATTTTGTATATTGTACTTATTTGGAGAGGATTATCTTAAGTTGATATAACTTGTATCCAATCCAATTGTATATTTAGACAATAAAATATGTTTAAACTAAACTAAACCTAACTTGATTATTCATTTTAAATATTCTATAATTCTGCGAAATCCACATTTGAAATTGTAAATTTTCTAATTCTTAGCAAAAGAAAAGAAAGAAAGTATAAACAGTAACATTTCAAAAGACGAAATAAAAAATGTATCTAAAAACTTTAAAAAAAAACAATAAGTCCCATGGGGAGGATTTAATTGTAAATGATTATATCAAGACAACAACAAAATATATTCATAGACATTTACGAACAACTATTTACTAATTTTTTTGTAACAGGCGTTGTCCCGGACAGTTGGGTTTTATTTATATTTGAAATTACAGTTATGATTTTCCCAAGGAACCTCTTAACTGCAATTTAGAGTGAGCGACTAACTGAGTTTTCAGACGACTTTCTTATCTGGAATGTGGATTTCGTAAGGGCTTTTCAACAACTGATAATTTATTTATAATTTTTAACTTTTTTCAAATTTAGAAAAAAAAGAAAAAAAATGTTTTGCGCATTTATTGATTTTGAATTAGCTTTCGGCAAAGTTTAGGGAGATGGACTATGGCATTAGTTGCTAGTGAATAATATGAATGGTAAACTGTATGATATAATTGTAAATATGTATAACGGTACAACGTCTTGTATTTCTTATGATTGTAAGACAGAATTTCCCCTGTAGTAACGGTGTACGTCAAGGGAAGATTTGTCCTCATTTCTTTCGCCTTATTCATGAACGACATTGAGTCATATTTATCAAACTGCGACTTAAATGGTCTGCAAAATAGGTGAAAGTAGCTGTATTTTAAGCCCAACTCTATTTTCATTGTAT
>JAASAO010000699.1:0-36446 GCA_017311375.1 Mytilus coruscus
GACCCTAGGGAGTTTGTCAGCATAGGGTGAGAGGGGTACCCGGTATGTCACATATTCCAACTTTACTATTGACGGCTGGCCAAACTAAGAGATTCTCTACGTGGGCCATTATACCAGAGGTAGAGGTAGGCATTGCCTCTAAAATGGCCTATAGCACTTATGCCCTAGACCCGTAGGAGTTTGTCAGCATAGGGTAGGGGGTACCCGGTATGTCACATAGTCCAATACCACTATTGCCGGCTGGCCAAACTAAGAGATTCTCCACGTGGGCCATTATACCAGAGGTAGAGGTAGGCATGGCCTCTAAAATGGCCCATAGGACTTATGCCCTAGACCCGTACGTGTTTGTCAATAAAGGGTTAAATGGTGAACCAACGCACGTCCGGAGAAGATTTGGAGTTACTTTTTTCATGATTATTTGGAAAAGAGTATTAAGTCTCAAGCTTTGTTACAGCCATCTTAAACGTTTACCATCTTTCAAGTGGATGGATGCATTGTACTGTTTATAAATAAGGCTGCAATTTTCTGATACGATGAATGTTATATTATTTTTATGGTTTGTATTAATAGCAGTGTGCTCCGTTTTGTAAATAGTTTGCTGTAATAAATTTGTTTCAATTCATTTACCTAAAATCTGTCTATCAGTTTCAAACAGCAATATTCTGTCGGAAATCACAAGTTCGAATGATTATGTGTTTTCTGGAGCATTGCACTTAAATTCTGCAGGTTTTGAATTTCAGCCACGGATTTCTTCAACTTGTCAGACTAACAAAATAACAGAGGATACGAATGTAAACAGTCAGAAGGGTTTGTGTTACTATTAATAATAAGATGCTCCATATTGTAAAACTTTTTCGAAGGTCGAATGCTTTTTTGTATAATGTAGATTTACATTGAGTAAATGCAACATTGAAATCTACAGGTTGATAGCGATGCACATTGAGAATGGCATGGATGTTTCTCCATCTACAGTGATCAATCACGGCTGCATTATGAGTCAGTTTGGAAGGCAAAATGATCCTCCTAGCTTTTTACCGACCACTTCTAGCAGATAATATCCAAGTAACTATGTCACTATTGTTTTAAGGGGCTAGCTGAAGCTCGCCTCCGGGTGCGGGATTTTCTCGCTGGGTTGAAGAATCATTGGTGGCCTTCGGCTGTTTTCTGCTCTTTGGTCGGGTTGTTGTCTCTTTGACACATTCTCCTTTCCATTTTCCATTTTATTTTGGGAAACAGCTGTGGAACCACACTGTTGCTTATGAAAACCACATTATAGCGCGTTGTTGTTACGTAAAGGTTTTGGTTGGGATGCTACGTTGTTCAAAGTCGTATATTGACATTGATTTCGGCTTCTAAGAGGTAGTCAATTTAATTACTTTATGAAGCCTTCTTTTTCGACATCTTTAAAGCTGCATTGGCGGTGGCATTCACAGCTTTACTTCCCAGCGTTGATGCAACAGAAGAGGTAAATGCTCGACTGAGTAAATTACCGACAGTCTAAATACTCTGCTTTCATTAACATATTATCGCTGACGACCACGTTTTAAAGTTAACACCATTGTGACGGTGATCCAAAGCATACGCCTGAATACCAATCCATCCCTGCCTTTCATGGCCTCAGCCATCGCAACAATTCAATTTCTTACCCTGTTGTTGCCAGCTTTGTACTAGGCTTTGCAAAGATCTAATCGATCCAAAAGTTGTACAAATCAGAAGACAGTAACACAGTTTGTAATCTACTACCAATTTTGTCTTGAAGTCTGTTAGTGGGGAACGATCCCCTTGGAAACCTTTACTCAATTTTGGAGTTTCGAGAGAACAGAGGTACCATAGTACATGGCTCTACTGTCTTTCAAATGTTTTCCATAATAAACAGCATCTCTTAAATTTGCAGATTCATTCAACTCTTCTTAATAAGTTTTCTTCTTAGGTTGAAACAAGTTGAATCGAAGAAGAGTTTACTATTTCCTAAGTGATAAGTAATCAGCCACCGACCTACTATCTCAAATATTTCAACGATGAAGAAATCCAATGATCCTTTTACGAGCCTGAACTTCAAAAGACTAATACATATATATACTGCATTGAACAAATATTGCGAAGGTGACAATGGAATTGAGTAAAGAGGTCTATGACAATTTGATAGATTATCCTGCGATATTCAACTCTTGGATCAAGCAATTGGATATTGTAAAGATTTAAATTTGTTTTTATCTTGACATTTGACTTCATTGAACAAATAATCTTAAACTGTCCAGGTTTTGATGGGTGTTTCTCTTCCACTGCCGACATCATACCAGTGCATCGGATTTTTTGCATAGTGCAGTCAGAATTGTCCACTCTGCTTTCTATTGTTTTGTAAGTTCTTTAAGGTGTTGATCATATTTTTAAAAGTTTTGTTATTGTTTTTTTTTAAACTTCTCTTCATACGAGTCATTCCTATAAGTTGTAGTTGAAAGCTCTATAATCCTATAGTATTTTACATTAAAAACTCATTATCAATATTTCTAACCCATTTAAATTCCCACCACAAAACATGTTATGTTTGGAAGACTTAGCGTATCTAGTAGCTGTATGTACCGGTGGAACTGCAGGCAAATTACAAATCAATTTATCAGCTTTTCGGGATATTTAGAATATTCATCTTATTCATCTTTAGCCGACAAACTAATCTTAGTAATGTCCTTAGTAAAATGAAGATGATTCCTACTAATATTCATGAATTTGTATATTTCCTGATGTGATTCTAATATGGTTTTATCCTTCAAAGTAACATTTTTCTTAATCACATTTTCTTAAAACTTTCTTCGTAATGTCACCATCTACTATTTCGGCGTACATAATGGCTCTTCAACCCACAAACTGGGTCAGTATTTTACCAGCAAATTCTTCTTTAAAATGCCAATTACTTTTTGTTAACACCAGATGCACTTCCTGATAAATGGTTATTTGGATATAAAGAAGTATCAAATCTGTCTTGAACATGGAGGATATATCCTTGAAAAATTCACCCATTTGAATATCTGTATCAGTAAACAAATGCTTAGCATTGTTGTCATTTAGTTTGCATATAAAATTGTAATGAAAGTCATAACTAATGTTTTTAAAGATTCCAAATACAACTCCCAAATTAAAAAAGTTTTACCAAATTTACCAAATTTAAGCGGAGTCTTTTTCTTATGAACGGCTATCAACTGTTCTGTAAAAATAACTCTACTGTCAAAACTTTGTTTACCAACGAATTTAAGTGTTTGTTTTCACTAACGACCAATTTCACATCGACTCTCTTGCAATTATGTTCCATAGTTAAATAAATCATCAGTTTTTTCATATTCTGACATGTCTTTAGATCTTAGACTTAATCTATATATTTATCAATCCATACGCATTGAACAAAACTTAATATACTATGAACCTAGTCAATTTCATTTCTTCTAGTGATACATATAATGGAACACATACTTGGCGCAGTTATGTTATGTTGGTATTCGTTTGCCAACCTTATTAATCTCAACATTTTCTTGTGGTAGTGAATAGTCAATGTGCATCATGAAGTGTTTTGGATATTCAAAATATCATTCAACCATGTATTCATAATTATTATCGTCTGGACAGTTTAACATCTGGATCTACCCAATCAAAATCTCCTTTAGGTAAAGGTTGTGCCATAGTCCGTGCATAAAATGGTAATTATCATCTAAATAAGTTGAGTATTTAGTTATTTGTGTTTTATTATTATCAACCATATATGAATTATAAGCTTTACCATGTAATCATGGCAACTCCTGCTCTGGTTGATTTTTCAAACATAAGCAGCACATCTGGATTGGAAAGCAATTCCAATTTAACTTTAGTATTGTTAAGACCTGTATCATAGTAAGCTTATCCTGATGATGTGTAATACCACATGGGATCTAATTTATAATTTCCTATACAAACATCCTCAAATTTTCCATTTCCATAATATCTGTTCATAATAACACATCAGATTTTAGATAGAGATCGTGGTAATCCCCAGGTCTTGCATTCTTGCCGGCTGGCCATACTAAGAGATTTCCACATAAAAAATGGTACCAGAGTACGAAATAGGCAAGTGTTGTTTATATTTAAAACATGATCAAACTACGTATTAATTAAAATATGGCAAAATAAAAATAACAGAACTATGTTTGAGGAGGAGTATGATGAATTTTCGAGGAATACGTGTTTGAAGAGAAAGCCAAAGAACAAAATTGTGAAGCATTTAAGTGGAAGGATCTCTCGATTAGAATTTTTAAAATAAAATTTTGAATGTTGAAGAAGTGAAGGGTAAGTTTGGGATGAGCAAGATTCTAACAGTTAAAGACCAAATTCGAGAACATTGCAAGTATTTTTTTTTTTTTTTTTAATTCAAAATTGTTTTTTCATTAACATGATTAAGTACTACAAGTAAATAAAAATGAAACCAATATCTAAAATAACAAACACCATTTATAAATTTGGTGTTTGTAATGAAATAAATCAGTACAAAGAAAAAGTGGAACGGATGCCATTAAAAGTTGAACAAGAAGTAAAATGGAAAACAACGCAAATCTTTGGATAATTTTAATGCAGAGTCTGAAGTTAAATCAGAGCATGTACATAATTTTGTACAAAAAGACCAAAGTGTAGAAATACGTACAATTTTTGGTGCTTTAAGAAGGGTTAGATTTGAGAACTACCAATAACCACGTTTAAAGCGCCGCTTATACGAAAAAAAAGTTTTGTAAAAGAAAACCAGGTCCCATTGAATTGGATTATGTTAGAATCACAAAGACAAACCCATTATAGGAATATAGAAAGGATAAAGACCTTACTCCTATGGATTTATAAATTAAAGTAGCTAAAAGGGTAAAAGAAGTATGTCAAATTGCCAAGGAGGATTGATTAGTGAGGTACAGCAGACTTGAAAATTATCAAACTAATTGAAACAAAAAGCAAAAGAAAATTTTCAAAAGAAGATGCCTTTAACAAAACGAAATTTAAAACTATTGAAAAATGGAAAAGGATTGTTTAAATATTATAAAAATAACTAGATCAAAACTAACCCGCTAGTAGGAAGTTCTGATATACAACTTTCACAAAAATTAGCGCAAAAAGAAGGCTATTATTTAATGTTCATCACAAGGATCAAAAGTATTTCCAATAGGCAATTTTATCCGCGCTACATAATGAGAAGGTAGATCAAAATCATACTAAGGGTGAGGGTAAATACCAAAAGTGGTCTGATGAATATTCAGTGTCACACAAGATGATTGATAAATTTGAAAGATATGATCCTAGTATAAAACGGTTTTGTTATAAGGAGGTAGAGGAACCATTTCCTTTTGAATATCGAAAACTAAAGGATCAAACGAATACTAGTAGATCTTTTATTTGTAACCAATAATGAAACACCACTGTTGGATCAAGACCTTTGTCTCAAATTTAGGATCATATGTATATTCCATGGAAAATAACACTTTTGGGGTCTACACTTTGTAAGTCACTTTAACAGACAGGACATCTCAGAAAACATAGCAAGTACTGCAGTCAGCATCAGTCTGTAAAACAGAATCACCAGGGAAGCTAAGGTACATATATCAAATTTGTAAATTACAATCGCACGTTGAGAGTTCAATGCCAACCAAATCGATCAGGGTCTTATGCTTGAGAATGAAGAATGAAGACTATTTATCTTTTGTTTCAAGTGTAACATTGTAATATATGCGTAATAAAATTAAAAAATAATAAAGTTCGCGACCATGACCATTTAACTGATAAATATCGCAATGCAGCTCACAGGAAATGCAATTTGGAATGTCAACTTTCAAATTTAATTCACAGTTTGGACAGGTTAGTCGCATATTTCCTAAGAGTTAGGATTAAGCAAGGTAAAGATAAATTTCACATCAAACACAGATGAAAATGTATTAAGAATATAGGAAACATAGACATGATATTTATTGACTCATTTAGACTGATGGCAAAGTCACTAGACACTCAGGCTGAAAATTTTACTCAGGACCAGTTTAAAACAATAAAAATGAAATTGGTGATTCTTATAAGTTACGAATAAAAATTATGTATAACCATATGACTATTTAGATTGCAACAACAGATTGGATGAAACACAACTAAAAACAAAAGAAGATTTTTATAATAAATTAAATGATGCGCATTTAAGTTGTAAAGGTTATGCACATGCTCAAACATATTTGTAAAATAGCAATTGGATTACGTAATAAATAGGGTACCCTCAAAAACATCTGCTGACAAACTCGTAAGGGTCTAGGGCATAAGTGCTATGGGCCATTTTAGAGGCGTTGCCTACCTCTACCTCTGGTATAATGTCCCCACGTGAAGAATCTCTTAGTTTAGCCAGCCGTCAATAGTAAAATTGGAATATGTGACATGCTGCGTACCCCTTACCCTATGCTGACAAACTCCTAAGGGTCTAGGGCATAAGTGCTATGGGCCATTTTAGAGGTGTTGCCTACCTCTACCTCTGGTATAATGTCCCACGTGAAGAATCTCTTTGGCCAGCCGTCAATAGTAAAGTTGGAATATGTGACATACTGGTACCCCCTCACCCTATGCCGAAAAACTCCAAAGGGTCTAGGGCATAAGTGCTATGGGCCAATTTAGAGGCCATGTATACCTCTTCCTCTGGTATAATGGGCCACGTAGAGAATCTCTTAGTTTTGCAGCTGTCAATAGTGGTATTGGACTTGGCGACATACCGGGTACCCCTCACCCTATGCTGACAAACTCTTAAGGGTCTAGGGCATAAGTTCTAACGGCCATTTAAGAGGCAATGCCTACCTCTACCTTTGGTTATAATGGCCTACATGGAGAATCTCTTAGTTTGGCCAGCCGTCAATAGACAATTAAAGTTGGAATATGTGACATACCGGGTACCCCCTCACCCTATGCTGACAAATTCCTAAGGGTCTAGGGCATAAGTGCTATGGGCCATTTTAGAGGCCTTACCTACCTCTAACTTTGGTATAATGGGCCATGTGGAGAATCTCTTAGTTTGTCAAGCCGGCAATAGTGGTATTGGACTATGTGACATACCGGGTACCCCTACCCTATGCTGAAAAACTCCCAAGGGTATAGGGCATAAGTGCTATGGGCCAGTTTAGAGCGTATGCCTATCTCTACTTTTAGTATAATGGCCCACGTGGAGAATCTCTTAGTTTGGCCAGCCGGCAATAGTAAAGTTGGAATATGTGACATACTGGGTACCCCCTCACCCTATGCTGAAAATCTCCTAAGGGTGTAGGGCATAAGTGCTATGGGCCATTTTAGAGGCCATGCCTACCTTTACCTTTCGTATAATGACCCTAGTGGAGAATCTTTTAGTTTGTCCAGCCGGCAATAGTGGTAGTAGACTATGTGACATACTAGGCACCCCCTACTCTATGCTGACAAACTCGTGCAGGTCTAGGCCATCAGTGTTATGGGCCATTTTAAAGTCAATGCCTACCTCTACCTCTGGTATAATGGCCCACGTGGAGAATCTCTTAGTTTGGCCAGCCGGCAATAGTGGTATTGGACTATGACATACTGGGTACCCCCACCCTATGCTGACAAACTCGTAAGGGTCTAGGGCATAAGTGCTATGGGCTATTTTAGAGGCCATGTCTACCTCTACCTCTGGTATAATGGCCCACGTGGTGAATCTCTTAGTTTGGCAGCCGTCAATAGTGGTATTGGACTTTTGACATACCGGGTACACCCTACCCTATGCTGACAAACTCTTAAGGGTCTAGGGCATGAGTTCTAACGGCCATTTAAAAGCAATGCCTACCTCTACTTCTGGTATAATGGCCCACGTGGAGAATCTCTTATTTTGGCCAGTCGTCAATAGTAAAGTTGGAATATGTGACATACCGGGTACCCTATCCTATGCTGATAAACTCCTAAAGGTCTAGGGCATAAGTGCTATGGGCCATTTTAGAGGCGTTGCCTACCTCTACCTCTGATATAATGTCCCAAGTGAAGAATCTTTTGGCCAACCGTCAATAGTAAAGTTGGAATATTTATCCTACCGGTACCCCTCACCCTATGCTGACAAACTCCAAAGGGTCTAGGGCATAAGTGCTATTGGCCATTTCAGAGGCCATGTCTACCTCTTCCTCTGGTATAATGGGCCACGTAGAGAATCTCTTAGTTTGACAGCTGTCAATAGTGGTATTGGACTTTGTGACATACCGGTACTCCCTACCCTATGTTGACAAACTCTTAAGGGTCTAGGGCATATGTTCTAACGGCCATTTAAGAGGCAATGCCTACCTCTACCTTTGGTATAATGGCCTACGTGGAGAATCTCTTAGTTTGGCCAGCCGTCAATAGAAAAGTTGGAATATGTGACATACCGGGTACCCTCCACCCTATGCTGACAAATTCCTAAGGGTCTAGGGCATAAGTGCTATGGGCCATTTTAGAGGCCATGCCTACCTCTAACTTTGGTATAATGGGCCACGTGGAGAATTTCTTAGTTTGGCCAGCCGGCAATAATTGTATTAGACTGTGTGACATACCAGGTATCCCCTATCCTATGCTGACAAACTCCTACGGGTCTAGGGCATAAGTGCTATGGGCCATTTTAGAGGCCATGCCTACCTCTACCTCTGGTATAATGGCCCACGTGGAGAATCTCTTAGTTTGGCCAGCCGTCAATAGTAAAGTTGGAATATGTGACATACCGGGTAGCCCCCACCCTATGCTGACAAACTCCTTAGGGTCTAGGGCATAAGTACTATGGGTCATTTTAGAGGCTATGCCTACCTCTATCTCTGGTATAATGGCCCACATGGAGAATCTCTTAGTTTAGCCAGCCGTCAATAGTAAAGTTGGAATATGTGGCATGCTGGGTACCCCTAACCCTATGCTGACAAACTCCACAGGGTCTAGGGTATAAGTGCTATGGGCCATTTAAGAGGCCATGTCTACCTCTAACTCTGGTATAATGGCCCATGTGGAGACTTTTAAGTTTGGCCAGCCGCCAATAGTGGTATTGGGCTATGTGACATACCGGGTACCCCCTACCCTATGCTGACAAACTCCTAAGGGTCTAGGGCATAAGTGCTATGTGCCATTTTAGAGGCGTTGCCTACCTCTACATCTGATATAATTGCCAACGTGAAGAATCTCTTTGGCCAGCCGTCAATAGTAAAGCTGAAATATGTGACATACCGGGTACCCCTCACCCTATGCTGACAAACCCAAAGGGTCTAGGGTATAAGTGCTATGGGCCATTTTAGAGGCCACGCCTACCTCTAACTTTGGTATAATGGGCCACGTGGAGAACCTCTTAGTTTGTCAAGCCGGCAATAGTGGTATTGGACTATGTGACATACCGGGTACCCCTACCCTATGCTGAAAAACTCCCAAGGGTATAGGGCATAAGTGCTATGGGCCAGTTTAGAGCGTATGCCTATCTCTACTTTTAGTATAATGGCCCACGTGGAGAATCTCTTAGTTTGGCCAGCCGGCAATAGTAAAGTTGGAATATGTGACATACTGGGTACCCCTCACCCTATGCTGAAAAACTCCTAAGGGTGTAGGGCATAAGTGCTATGGGCCATTTTAGAGGCCATGCCTACCTTTACCTTTCGTATAATGACCCTAGTGGAGAATCTTTTAGTTTGTCCAGCCGGCAATAGTGGTAGTAGACTATGTGACATACTGGGCACCCACCTACTCTATGCTGACAAACTCGTGCAGGTCTAGGCCATCAGCGCTATGGGCCATTTTAAAGTCAATGCCTACCTCTTCCTCTGGTATAATGGCCCACGTGAAGAATCTCTTAGTTTGGCCAGCCGGCAATAGTGGTATTGGACTGTGACATACTGGGTACCCCTACCCTATGCTGACAAACTCGTAAGGGTCTAGGGCATAAGTGCTATGGGCTATTTTAGAGGCCATGTCTACCTCTACCTCTGGTATAATGGGCCACGTGGAGAATCTCTTAGTTTGGCAGCCGTCAATAGTGGTATTGGACTTTGACATACCGGGTACCCCTACCCTATGCTGACAAACTCTTAGGGTCTAGGGCATGAGTTCTAACGGCCATTAAAAGCAATGCCTACCTCTACCTCTGGTATAATGGCCCAGGTGGAGAATCTCTTAGTTTGGCCAGCCGTCAATAGTAAAGTTGGAATATGTGACATACCGGGTACCCCCTCGCCCTATGCTGACAAACTCCTACGGGTCTAGGGCATAAGTGCTATAGGCCATTTTAGAGGCAATGCCTACCTCTACCTCAGGTATAATGGGCCACGTGGAGAATCTCTTAGTTTGGGCAGCCGGCAATAGTGGTATTGAACGGTGACATACCGGGTACCCTACCGTATGCTGACAAACTCTTAAGGGTCTTGGGCATGAGTTCTAACGGCCATTTAAGAAGCAATGCCTACCTCTACCTCTGGTATAATGCCCCACGTGGAGAATCTCTTAGTTTGGCCAGCCGACAATAGTAAAGTTGGAATATGTGACATACCGGGTACCCCCTCACCCTATGCTTACAAATTCCTAAGGGTCTAGAGCATAAGTGCTATGGGCCAGTTTAGAGCCATAATTATCTCTACCTCTGGTATAATGGCCCACGTGGAGAATTTCTTAGTTTGGCCAGCCGGCAATAGTGGTATTGGACTATGTGACATACCGGGTACCCCTACCCTATGCTGACAAACTCCTAAGGTTTAGGGCATAAGTACTATGTGCCATTTTAGAGGCAATGCCTATCTCTAACTCTGGTATAATGGCCAACGTGGAGAATCTTAGTTTGGCCAGCCGTCAATAGTAAAGTTGGAATATGTGACATACCGAGTACCCCTCACCCTATGCTGTCAAACTCCTACGGGTCTAGGGAATGAGTGCCATGGGCCATTTTAAAGGCCATGCCTAACTCTACCTTTGGTATAATGGCCCACGTGGAGAATCTCTTAGTTTGGGCAGCTTGCAATAGTTTATTTCGACTTCGTGATATACCGGGGTAACCCTCCCTTTAACTCTTTGCTGACAATTTCGTGCAGGTCTAGGGCATAGTGCTATGGGCCATTTCAAACGCAATGGCTTCCTCTGAATGGCAATAACCTGATTATGTTAAGACTCTGATTAGTCTCCGTAGTTTTGAATAATGAAACGTCATTATAAAGTTACTGTCAGTTTTTTTTTTCTTCTTCTTTTTCTTTATAATTGTAAAACTTTTGTTTGTCTGGTCTGTTTAAAATAGAAGATAAACGATCGCATTTACGGTATGTAGTACTTTTGAGATGGGACTATATATGGGACAACGAACAGATTATGGAATTCCCTTATGACAATTAAATCCCTTTAATTCCTTTCAGTGTGCGTGTAAATTATATTTGTTAAATATTTAAATACTTCGAGAAGTCAGAAATATCTTTAAGAACTGTTCTATTTAATTTGTCCTGTGGAATGTCCCGTTTTCAAGATTCGTAATTAAGCATATTTCATCTCTTTTGTTTAATTTCTTTATTGATAGCAATCGTTAAATTTCTTTATTTAATCATCCTTTTATTTATTGTTGTTTCAGTTTATAAAATGAAAGGATATGGAGTAAATGTACATGGGACAAAATCGCACACAATACATAGAAAACATAGAAAATTATCAATGAACAGGGCTTTTATTCCTGTACATTATTTGACTAATCACAGAATTTTGAAAAGATCGGTTCTTGGTTCTATGTTTATGGAAGCATTAACCTTTTTTTCACTTTCATTTTAAATGTTGTTAAAAGACGCAGACCTTGCAGAAGACCAATAGTTCCTTTTTATAATTTATTAAATAAACGCGGACCTCGAAGAAGACACCCATTGACTTGCCTGTTTGAAACAATATCAAATATAAACATAATAATCAATCATAGTTTCTTACAACAATTCATCGAACGCAAGTCATCTCATGAATATTATTGACGGCTCATGAATATTATTGAAGGCTGGCCTCATGAATATTAACGCCGGCTGTAATCGACGGCTAGCTTCACACTAGTATGTCAATGGTCATGATAGTTACTTAGTTGAATATAATCATTTTTAGTAATTACGTCCCTTGTATATATAATCCATCAATTCTTTTCTTGCCCGAATCAATTAAAGAATATCAATTTCTTAAGTTTTCATTATCATACAAACAATTGGAAAATTCTGTCCTATCCTTAACCAAGATATTACAGATATCCTGATCTCACCGTTTTGATTTTTTGTTTTTCTTGACTGTTTTGAATTAAATAATATATCTCCCTCATGCGAAGGTCTGATTCTTTGCCCAGGTTTGTCTATACTTTCTGACCATTATGGTTTTATCAGCTCTTGGAACTTCTTCAATTTCTGAATAAGTTTTGGATTTTCAAATATTTTCGTCTCGAATATACATATCACTGAAGAGACATTAATTGTCGAAATGAGCATCTGGTGCGTAAAATTGGTACCGTTAATGTTACATTGTATTACTATCACTGGGTTGATATCTCTGCTATTGGACTGTTAGTCCCCTAGGGTATCACCAACCCCGTATAGCCAGTACTTCGGTATTTGCATAAAAATACGGATATTGTGTTATTGAAATTTGCTGTTAAGAAATTTCTGAATTTATTCTAAATTACTGAACTATATATCTCCATCATCATCATCATGCAAAGCTCTGATTCCTTGTCCGGCTTTGGCTATACTTTTTGTCCTTTTGGTTTTATCAGTTCTTCAATTTCTGAACAAGTTTTGGATTTTCAAATATTTTGGCCTCGAGCATCGCTGATGAGACATTAAATGTAAAAATGCGAAACTGGTGCAGTAAGATTTGTATCGTTAATGTTTTTATGATATTTCTAACTAGACTGCCATGATATTTTGGTCTTGACTGGAACAGTTACAGCAAACAATGCTTTAATTATTTAATATATGATGTTAGTAGGCTTAAAGAATTGACCTATATGCTAGTATAGCAAGAACGGTATTTTGGAGCTTTTCTATTTATTTAAATCGTTACATGATCTCACATGCCGTCCGTGACAAGTACAAACCACAATTTTACATTAAACACACATTTTTATGACGCCTTTTAGTACCACAGTGTTTGAGGTACAAGTTTTTGCACTCGAAGTTAATACCTGTATAGCCGAGAGGTGGAATGGTATTAGTCGTTGAATTTTGTTTCATGAGTGAAAGAACTGGAGAAAACCATATAATTGTTATTTTAGACAGAATGTGGTTATACAATCCACCATTTTATTTAATGAGACTTTTTCAAAAATATTGAATATTTTATTTTGTCTGAATCTATGAAGGCACCTAGAGAACTACTGATAATATTCCTCACTCAATCTAATTAAAATATAGTTCTCTGATTTCGCTTTACTCATATGAGCACGCGAGTTAATATGGATCAGAATTTTAATCAGACAGATTAATTCCTCACTGTAGTTAAGAATTTTAACATCATTCATTTTTTTTATCGATTAAACTAATTTTCTGGTAATTCAATCCCGTTTCAATTATTATCTCGATCGTTTTTTCCTCCCTCGGTCATCATGGTCATACATGAACTAAGCCCAATTTGGCAAAATGTTTTGGCATTTTTTGCTTTCAATTCTCTCCAACTTCCTTACTCGTTCATTGTTCCCTTTCCTCTTTCCCCGTCTTTTGATTTGAGCGCCTCTATTCATTTGCCTTAGTTATAAAGACGAAACTAGAGGCGTTGATCAGGGACGGATCCAGGATTTTTGAAAGGGGCGGGGGCGTATTTACAGAACTGTTTTTGACAATTTTATGCCAAAAGATGATTATATTTAAATTTCCAATCAAAGGGGTGTACGTCTACATCCCACCTGAATCCGCCACTGTTTTAATATGACCTTTTAAACACAAACTATGTAACTTGCATCAATAATATTCGTGCTACAATTTTATCTGAAGAAGTGTATGCAGTGAATATAATATAGCAATAATTCCAACCTTCAACTACATATAATTATGTGGTGTTACATGGTTAAAGGGCCTTTATCTAAAGTTCATGATGTCGGGAGAAAAGAACTTTTAAAGAACTGAATCAAACATTACATAGGCCTGCTCGCAGTTTCGTTGAAATATCGATCTATGTGAATAGGTAATGCAAGTTTTTTTGGGTAGATACAATGTGTTATTGCAAGCATGGTATCTGATAAAAGTGATAAATCGTCGGGTGAATCTTATAAAAATGGAGACAGCTATATATTTGAGATCCAAGTGTTATTGTCTATCTCCCTACACAACTATAATACGAGATGTCTTCACTCTACGAGTTTTTGTTAGAGCTACACTGTTCTATTTCCACGCTCCAATTGGATTATAATGGCTTATTCGTCTATTTAGTTCCAGAGAAAAATATTTTTATAGTGTTGTATCTCCACTATTTCTCGTGTATTTTTGTTGTTAAACGTGTTAAATAATTGTTATCAAAATTATATTAATAGTACTATGATTAAATGGCTTGCATGGTTTGAACTCAATCTATGAGCAATTCTCATCAAATCCAGCAGTGCAGAATTGGGGATATTACGAAGTTAAAAAAATCCATGGTCTATCTCCAATTGAAATATAGGGATAATTTCTGAAACTATATTATTTGTAGTGAAATTTTCTATCACTAAAAAAGGGGATGCTTTATTTATCTAAGTTGCTTATCTATTAAAAAAAAACAATCAAACTGAGAGTTCCTCTTTGTGTATGTAAATTCGATTCCTATATTATGTATATAACTTTTTATTTCTTAGTCACATATTTATGATAATGAGCTTTACACTATAATTTAAAGGTTTACCACTATTACCAAATGGGAAATACATCTTTATAAGATTCACACGACGAAAGGTTTACACTATAAAAAACTTGAAAAGATCATGCATGCAGTGATGAGGGTCTGGATGGGGTTTACAGAATATAGAATAATGGGCTAATACTACAGAAAAAGGGCTAAATAAATAAAGAATAGAGTAAAATAGGCCAAAAAAATAAGACTAGAGAATAATGAGGAGCTAGACAAAACGCGTGTCTGGCGTACAAAATTTTAATCCTGGTATCTTTGATGAGTTTATATATAAAGAATAGAGAATAATGATGAGCTAATATATTAAGAATAGAGAATAATGGGCAAAATCTATAAAGAATAGAGAATAATGGGCAAAATTTATAAAGAATAGAGAAACATGGCTTAATTTTTTTTTTAAATACAGAAATGAAGGAACCCCCATCCAGACACTCAGTGAAGTGCTAAATTATTGTACTAAGGGAGATAACAAATTTTTTGTTATGATCACAAGTGAAAATATTCAATTATAACTTATTGTAATTGGTTTATTAAAATATTACCATGTTTTGTAATCGCAAACTAAACAAATATTCTCTTGTTTTGTATATAAATGATTAATCAAATCAAATTAACCTATTTGTTTTGTTTATTACATGATCAACGGATACAGTTAAAGTTTTAACTAACAATACAATCAAGCTGTCAAAATATAGATTCTAACCAATTACAGAAACAATTAAACTGTTTACTTACTAATGCGATACTCCTACATCAAATACAATAAATACTATTACATATCCATGTAAGTTATATAAATCATTGTAAAATTTAGGCTTCCGGTACAAAAATATCTGATAAGGTCATAATATAGAACAACTGTACAAACGTAGAGTATGAAATTAAATTATCAGCGGGATATTATTTATTTCCTTGCGTGATAAACATGTATGGATGGATGTAAAATGTCTTTGTCGATGTGTATGGAGGATGTTTTTTTTTTTTTTTTATGATTATATGTAAAGACAGAGACATATAATAAATTAAGTACTATATATACAAATGTCTGGACTATTTTTAGATACGTCATTACAAATGCTAAAATTAAAGTATTCAATAAAAGTCTCATTTTGCTTCTACTTGACGTTTGAACAATTATTTAACAAGATAAAATTTGTTGTACATCCACATTACGCCATTAATTTTGTCCAATACCTGTATAGCTTGCACAACTGTCAATGTATGTTTTTCTTCCTAACAGAAATCAGGCTGAGATCGAGCAATTTTATAAGGGGTTTCAACACATGCAGTTTTTTTTTTTTTTTTTTTCTAACGAAATAATGGGTATAGAATATGTGTTAATTTCAAAGAGATATAACAGCATTGTTTATGGGTCATTATAAAAAAAATGCATATTTCGATGAGGGAAATTTCGGAATATGATGTCATTGTTTTAAACATTAAAATATGTCCTGATATTCTATAATATGGTAGCAACTATATTCAGAAATATGCAATGGGAAAATTAGGAGTTCCTTCGATTTTAACAATTTTAGTTCATCCTTTGATAGAATCATGTCAATGGTGTTACCAATATAAAACATGCATTTAGTTATTAAAAATATTTCTAAATACCAAAAACTGTTCCAATTTGTTGTTAAGGTTTAAATTACTACTTATTGATATTATTTTTATAGGTATGCATTCTATTTAAACATAAATTTCAGAATAAATTGTTGTAAAAACTTGGCTGTCCTAATTATGGCCGTTGTTAATATTAAAGAATACACTAAAACTGAATATATGTAAATGTGTAAGACTGAATGATTAGATAGTGCCTAATCCTTCGTTTACGGCCTAAAAACTTTCATTTGTTATGAAAATTATATAGTAACACCACTGACCCTTCAGTAACTACAATGACACAAAAGTATCACCATTGACAACAAATTTCAAATTTTACTTTTATTAAGTTCTGAACACAAAACAAAGAACACTAAAAAAAGAAAAAGAAAAAAAAAATTCTTAGGCTAAAAAATCCCAAATTATATAACATAACATCAATAACTAAAAATGTCAATAGTGTTACTAAATAGTGTCATTGGTGTTACTAGCATACACCAGTTTGTGAAAACTTGGTATAGGTAATACATTATATTGTTAAAACATTGTTAAATAAGTATTGACATGTTTAGAATTTCCTTATTATTTGACGTGAATAGAAAATCCTAGTTTGTCGTAATTAGAATTGTCGATTATACAATGTGGTTGTTTTGTTGGTGTGTTTCGTTTTGTTAACTCTATAGTCCGTCGGAGATGAATAACAGTACTTTACAATCCAAACAATTTAGGCCCGTTTTAGATGGCAGAGGTTCCATATTGAGAGTTGTGGTAAATCAATACACGAGACTGGATACATGAACGTTCACATACTTTATTTTTCCATCTAACATATACACAAGCACAGTTCATAAAGCATATTTACAAAACAGTTATCATGGCAACATACATTAACTCGCCGCTGCTCGTAGATCGAGAGCGGGGCGAACCGGTGCGTCACATGGTTCTCTCTTTTCCGTCTTTCCTCTTTTTTTCCGTTTCAAAATTAACCTTTATAAAACATGATCATAGAAACGGTTTGACCAATGAAAATAGAAAAGGAACTTCTAAACAAATAGTTTCCAAACAATGAAATATATCAAAAGCAGATTAAATTAAGACTTAGTGTTAATTGACATTATTCACTCTATATACAGTTTGGGTGTTGACAAATAAATTACATTGATGACCATTGTGGTCAAAAGTATTCTCACGACATAATCTTAATCTTGATCCATAAATATTTCCTAGTTACGCTAAAACTACTAATACATGTCTTTTATAAAATTATTTGAAAAATAGTTCAAAATTTTGTTTTCCGAATAAAATGCACTTCTAGCCCAATAAAAGTATTGAAACTTAATTACTCATAAGAAATAATGACTTTGATACCAAACACGACATAAAGATGAAAATGCTAAAATTCACAATTTCACGCATTTTTGTACAACATGACAACTCTCCCAATATCCTCTAGCTTCGGACCCCGAAGCTGTATAAATTTTGACATCAACATCTACATTTGACATATACTTTTCTCAATTTTTTTACCTTGCATATTTATTTTGAAAAAAATTATATCATGCGGACGAACTTCTACTTCGTAAACGTAAAGACAGTAACACAGTTTGTAATCTACTACCAATTTTGTCTTGAAGTCTGTTAGTGGGGAACGATCCCCTTGAAACTCTTACTCAATTTTGGAGTTTCGGAGAGAACAGAGGTACCATAGTACATGGCTCTACTGTCTTTCAAATGTTTTCCATAATAAACAGCATCTCTTAAATTTGCAGATTCATTCAACTCTTCTTAATAAGTTTTCTTCTTAGGTTGAAACAAGTTGAATCGAAGAAGTTTACTATTTCCTAAGTGATAAGTAATCAGCCACCGACCTACTATCTCAAATATTTCAACGATGAAGAAATCCAATGATCCTTTTACGAGCCTGAACTTCAAAGACTAATACATATATATACCATTGAACAAATATTGCGAAGGTGACAATGGAATTGAGTAAAGAGGTCTATGACAATTTGATAGATTATCCTATATTCAACTCTTGGATCAAGCAATTGGATATTGTAAAGATTTAAATTTGTTTTTATCTTGACATTTGACTTCATTGAACAAATAATCTTAAACTGTCCAGGTTTTGATGGGTGTTTCTCTTCCACTGCCGACATCATACCAGTGCATCGGATTTTTTTGCATGCAGTCAGAATTGTCCACTCTGCTTTCTATTGTTTTTGTAAGTTCTTTAAGGTGTTGATCATATTTTTAAAAGTTTTGTTATTGTTTTTTTTTCTCTTCATACGAGTCATTCCTATAAGTTGTAGTTGAGCTCTATAATCCTATAGTATTTTACATTAAAACTCATTATCAATATTTCTAACCCATTTAAATTCCCACCACAAAACATGTTATGTTTGGAAGACTTAGCGTATCTAGTAGCTGTATGTACCGGTGGAACTGCAGGCAAATTACAAATCAATTTATCAGCTTTTTCGGGATATTTAGAATATTCATCTTATTCATCTTTAGCCGACAAACTAATCTTAGTAATGTCCTTAGTAAAATGAAGATGATTCCTACTAATATTCATGAATTTGTATATTTCCTGATGTGATTCTAATATGGTTTTATCCTTCAAAGTAACATTTTTCTTAATCACATTTTCTTAAAACTTTCTTCGTAATGTCACCATCTACTATTTCGGCGTACATAATGGCTCTTCAACCCACAAACTGGGTCAGTATTTTACCAGCAAATTCTTCTTTAAAATGCCAATTACTTTTTTAACACCAGATGCACTTCCTGATAAATGGTTATTTGGATATAAAGAAGTATCAAATCTGTCTTGAACATGGAGGATATATCCTTGAAAAATTCACCCATTTGAATATCTGTATCAGTAAACAAATGCTTAGCATTGTTGTCATTTAGTTTGCATATAAAATTGTAATGAAAGTCATAACTAATGTTTTAAAGATTCCAAATACAACTCCCAAATTAAAAATTTTACCAAATTTACCAAATTTAAGCGGAGTCTTTTTCTTATGAACGGCTATCAACTGTTCTGTAAAATAACTCTACTGTCAAAACTTTGTTTACCAACGAATTTAAGTGTTTGTTTTCACTAACGACCAATTTCACATCGACTCTCTTGCAATTATGTTCCATAGTTAAATAAATCATCAGTTTTTCATATTCTGACATGTCTTTAGATCTTAGACTTAATCTATATATTTATCAATCCATACGCATTGAACAAAACTTAATATACTATGAACCTAGTCAATTTCATTTCTTCTAGTGATACATATAATGGAACACATACTTGGCGCAGTTATGTTATGTTGGTATTCGTTTGCCAACCTTATTAATCTCAACATTTTCTTGTGGTAGTGAATAGTCAATGTGCATCATGAAGTGTTTTGGATATTCAAAATATCATTCAACCATGTATTCATAATTATTATCGTCTGGACAGTTTAACATCTGGATCTACCCAATCAAAATCTCCTTTAGGTAAAGGTTGTGCCATAGTCCGTGCATAAAATGGTAATTATCATCTAAATAAGTTGAGTATTTAGTTATTTGTGTTTTTATTATCAACCATATATGAATTATAAGCTTTACCATGTAATCATGGCAACTCCTGCTCTGGTTGATTTTTCAAACATAAGCAGCACATCTGGATTGGAAAGCAATTCCAATTTAACTTTATTATTGAACCTGTATCATAGTAAGCTTATCCTGATGATGTAATACCACATGGGATCTAATTTATAATTTCCTATACAAACATCCTCAAATTTTCCATTTCCATAATATCTGTTCATAATAACACATCAGATTTTAGATAGAGATCGTGGTAATCCCCCAGGTCTTGCATTCTTGCCGGCTGGCCATACTAAGAGATTTCCATAAAAAATGGTACCAGAGTACAAATAGGCAAGTGTTGTTTATATTTAAAACATGATCAAACTACGTATTAATTAAAATATGGCAAAATAAAAATAACAGAACTATGTTTGAGGAGGTATGATGAATTTTCGAGGAATACGTGTTTGAAGAGAAAGCCAAAGAACAAAATTGTGAAGCATTTAAGTGGAAGGATCTCTCGATTAGAATTTTTAAAATAAAATTTTGAATGTTGAAGAAGTGAAGGGTAAGTTTGGGATGAGCAAGATTCTAACAGTTAAAGACCAAATTCGAGAACATTGCAAGTATTTTTTTTTTTTTTTTTAATTCAAAATTGTTTTTCATTAACATGATTAAGTACTACAAGTAAATAAAAATGAAACCAATATCTAAAATAACAAACACCATTTATAAATTTGGTGTTTGTAATGAAATAAATCAGTACAAAGAAAAAAGTGGAACGGATGCCATTAAAAGTTGAACAAGAAGTAAAATGGAAAACAACGCAAATCTTTGGATAATTTTAATGCAGAGTCTGAAGTTAAATCAGAGCATGTACATAATTTTGTACAAAAGACCAAAGTGTAGAAATACGTACAACTTTTGGTGCTTTAGAAGGGTTAGATTTGAGAACTACCAATAACCACGTTTAAAGCGATACGAAAAAAGTTTTGTAAAAAAAACCAGGTCCCATTGAATTGGATTATGTTAGAATCACAAAGACAAACCCATTATAGGAATATAGAAAGGATAAAGACCTTACCCTATGGATTTATAAATTAAAGTAGCTAAAGGGTAAAAGAAGTATGTCAAATTGCCAAGGAGGATTGATTAGTGAGGTACAGCAGACTTGAAAAATTATCAAACTAATTGAAACAAAAAGCAAAAGAAAATTTTCAAAAGATGCCTTTAACAAAACGAAATTTAAAACTATTGAAAAATGGAAAAGGATTGTTTAAATATTATAAAATAACTAGATCAAAACTAACCCGCTAGTAGGAAGTTCTGATATACAACTTTCACAAAATTAGCGCAAAAGAAGGCTATTATTTAATGTTCATCACAAGGATCAAAAGTATTTCCAATAGGCAATTTTATCCGCGCTACATAATGAGAAGGTAGATCAAAATCATACTAAGGGTGAGGGTAAATACCAAAAGTGGTCTGATGAATATTCAGTGTCACACAAGATGATTGATAAATTTGAAAGATATGATCCTAGTATAAAACGGTTTTGTTATAAGGAGGTAGAGGAACCATTTCCTTTTGAATATCGAAAACTAAAGGATCAAACGAATACTAGTAGATCTTTTATGTAACCAATAATGAAACACCACTGTTGGATCAAGACCTTTGTCTCAAATTTAGGATCATATGTATATTCCATGGAAAATAACACTTTTGGGGTCTACACTTTGTAAGTCACTTTAACAGACAGGACATCTCAGAAAACATAGCAAGTACTGCAGTCAGCATCAGTCTGTAAAACAGAATCACCAGGGAAGCTAAGGTACATATATCAAATTTGTAAATTACAATCGCACGTTGAGAGTTCAATGCCAACCAAATCGATCAGGGTCTTATGCTTGAGAATGAAGAATGAAGACTATTTATCTTTTGTTTCAAGTGTAACATTGTAATATATGCGTAATAAAATTAAAAAAATAAAGTTCGCGACCATGACCATTTAACTGATAAATATCGCAATGCAGCTCACAGGAAATGCAATTTGGAATGTCAACTTTCAAATTTAATTCACAGTTGGACAGGTTAGTCGCATATTTCCTAAGAGTTAGGATTAAGCAAGGTAAAGATAAATTTCACATCAAACACAGATGAAAATGTATTAAGAATATAGGAAACATAGACATGATATTTATTGACTCATTTAGACTGATGGCAAAGTCACTAGACACTCAGGCTGAAAATTTTACTCAGGACCAGTTTAAAACAATAAAAATGAAATTGGTGATTCTTATAAGTTACGAATAAAAATTATGTATAACCATATGACTATTTAGATTGCAACAACAGATTGGATGAAACACAACTAAAAACAAAAGAAGATTTTTTATAATAAATTAAATGATGCGCATTTAAGTAGTAAAGGTTATGCACATGCTCAAAATATTTGTAAAAATAGCAATTGGATTACGTGATAAATAGGGTACCCTTAAAAACATCTGCTGACAAACTCGTAAGGGTCTAGGGCATAAGTGCTATGGGCCATTTTAGAGGCGTTGCCTACCTCCCTCTGGTATAATGTCCCCACGTGAAGAATCTCTTAGTTTAGCCAGCCGTCAATAGTAAAATTGGAATATGTGACATGCTGCGTACCCCTTACCCTATGCTGACAAACTCCTAAGGGTCTAGGGCATAAGTGCTATGGGCCATTTTAGAGGTGTTGCCTACCTCTACCTCTGGTATAATGTCCCACGTGAAGAATCTCTTTGGCCAGCCGTCAATAGTAAAGTTGGAATATGTGACATACTGGTACCCTCACCCTATGCCGAAAAACTCCAAAGGGTCTAGGGCATAAGTGCTATGGGCCAATTTAGAGGCCATGTATACCTCTTCCTCTGGTATAATGGGCCACGTAGAGAATCTCTTAGTTTTGCAGCTGTCAATAGTGGTATTGGACTTGGCGACATACCGGGTACCCCTCACCTATGCTGACAAACTCTTAAGGGTCTAGGGCATAAGTTCTAACGGCCATTTAAGAGGCATACCTACCTCTACCTTTGGTTATATTGGCCTACGTGGAGAATCTCTTAGTTTGGCCAGCCGTCAATAGAAAATTAAAGTTGGAATATGTGACATACCGGGTACCCTCACCCTATGCTGACAAATTCCTAAGGGTCTAGGGCATAAGTGCTATGGGCCATTTTAGAGGCCGCCTACCTCTAACTTTGGTATAATGGGCCATGTGGAGAATCACTTAGTTTGTCAAGCCGGCAATAGTGGTATTGGACTATGTGACATACCGGGTACCTACCCTGCTGAAAAACTCCAAAGGGTATAGGGCATAAGTGCTATGGGCCAGTTTAGAGCCTATGCCTATCTCTAGTTCTGGTATAATGGCCCACGTGGAGAATCTCTTAGTTTGGCCAGCCGGCAATAGTAAAGTTGGAATATGTGACATACTGGGTACCCCTCACCCTATGCTGAAAAACTCCTAGGGTGTGGGCATAAGTGCTATGGGCCATTTTAGAGGCCATGCTTACCTTTACCTTTCGTATAATGACCCACGTGGAGAATCTTTTCGTTTGTCCAGCCGGCAATAGTGGTAGTAGACTATGTGACATACTGGCACCTACTCTATGCTGACAAACTCGTGCAGGTCTAGGCCATCAGTGTTATGGGCCATTTTAAAGTCAATGCCTACCTCTACCTCTGGTATAATGGCCCACGTGGAGAATCTCTTAGTTTGGCCAGCCGGCAATAGTGGTATTGGACTATGACATACTGGGTACCCCTACCCTATGCTGACAAACTCTAAGGGTCTAGGGCATAAGTGCTATGGGCTATTTTAGAGGCCATGTCTACCTCTACCTCTGGTATAATGGCCCACGTGGTGAATCTCTTAGTTTGGCAGCCGTCAATAGTGGTATTGGACTTTTGACATACCGGGTACACCTACCCTATGCTGACAAACTCTTAAGGGTCTAGGGCATGAGTTCTAACGGCCATTTAAAAGCAATGCCTACCTCTACTTCTGGTATAATGGCCCTGGAGAATCTCTTATTTTGGCCAGTCGTCAATAGTAAAGTTGGAATATGTGACATACCGGGTACCCCTATCCTATGCTGATAAACTCTAAAGGTCTAGGGCATAAGTGCTATGGGCCATTTTAGAGGCGTTGCCTACCTCTACCTCTGATATAATGTCCCAAGTGAAGAATCTTTTGGCCAACCGTCAATAGTAAAGTTGGAATATTTATCCTACCGGTACCCCTCACCCTATGCTGACAAACTCCAAAGGGTCTAGGGCATAAGTGCTTGGCCATTTCAGAGGCCATGTCTACCTCTTCCTCTGGTATAATGGGCCACGTAGAGAATCTCTTAGTTTGACAGCTGTCAATAGTGGTATTGGACTTTGTGACATACCGGTACTCCCTACCCTATGTTGACAAACTCTTAAGGGTCTAGGGCATATGTTCTAACGGCCATTTAAGAGGCAATGCCTACCTCTACCTTTGGTATAATGGCCTACGTGGAGAATCTCTTAGTTTGGCCAGCCGTCAATAGAAAAGTTGGAATATGTGACATACCGGGTACCCCTCCACCCTATGCTGACAAATTCCTAAGGGTCTAGGGCATAAGTGCTATGGGCCATTTTAGAGGCCATGCCTACCTCTAACTTTGGTATAATGGGCCACGTGGAGAATTTCTTAGTTTGGCCAGCCGGCAATAATTGTATTAGACTGTGTGACATACCAGGTATCCCCTATCCTATGCTTACAAACTCCTAAGGGTCTAGGGCATAAGTGCTATGGGCCATTTTAGAGCCATGCCTACCTCTACCTCTGGTATAATGGCCCACGTGGAGAATCTCTTAGTTTGGCCAGCCGTCAATAGTAAAGTTGGAATATGTGACATACCGGGTAGCCTACCCTATGCTGACAAACTCCTTAGGGTCTAGGGCATAAGTACTATGGGTCATTTTAGAGGCTATGCCTACCTATCTCTGGTATAATACATGGAGAATCTCTTAGTTTAGCCAGCCGTCAATAGTAAAGTTGGAATATGTGCATGCTGGGTACTAACCCTATGCTGACAAACTCCACAGGGTCTAGGGTATAAGTGCTATGGGCCATTTAAGAGGCCATGTCTACCTCTAACTCTGGTATAATGGCCCATGTGGAGACTTTTAAGTTTGGCCAGCCGCCAATAGTGGTATTGGGCTGTGACATACCGGTACCCCTACCCTGCTGACAAACTCCTAAGGGTCTAGGGCATAAGTGCTATGTGCCATTTTAGAGGCGTTGCCTACCTCTACATCTGATATAATTGCCAACGTGAAGAATCTCTTGGCCAGCCGTCAATAGTAAAGCTGAAATATGTGACATACCGGTACCCTCACCCTATGCTGACAAACTCCAAAGGGTCTAGGGTATAAGTGCTATGGGCCATTTTAGAGCCACGCACCTCTAACTTTGGTATAATGGGCCACGTGGAGAACCTCTTAGTTTGTCAAGCCGGCAATAGTGGTATTGGACTATGTGACATACCGGGTACCACCCTATGAAAAACTCCCAAGGGTATAGGGCATAAGTGCTATGGGCCAGTTTAGAGCCTATGCCTATCTCTACTTCTGGTATAATGGCCCGTGGAGAATCTCTTAGTTTGGTCAGCCGGCAATAGTAAAGTTGGAATATGTGACATACTGGTACCCCTCACCCTATGCTGAAAAACTCCTAAGGGTGTAGGGCATAAGTGCTATATTTTGAGGCCATGCCTACCTTTACCTTTCGTATAATGACCCACGTGGAGAATCTTTGTTTGTCCAGCCGGCAATAGTGGTAGTAGACTATGTGACATACTGGGCACCCACCTACTCTATGCTGACAAACTCGTGCAGGTCTAGGCCATCAGCGCTATGGGCCATTTTAAAGTCAATGCCTACCTCTTCCTCTGGTATAATGGCCCGTGAAGAATCTCTTAGTTTGGCCAGCCGGCAATAGTGGTATTGGACTGTGACATACTGGGTACCCCCTACCCTATGCTGACAAACTCGTAAGGGTCTAGGGCATAAGTGCTATGGGCTATTTTAGAGGCCATGTCTACCTCTACCTCTGGTATAATGGGCCACGTGGAGAATCTCTTAGTTTGGCAGCCGTCAATAGTGGTATTGGACTTTGACATACCGGTACCCCTACCCTATGCTGACAAACTCTTAGGGGTCTAGGGCATGAGTTCTAACGGCCATTAAAAGCAATGCCTACCTCTACCTCTGGTATAATGGCCCAGGTGGAGAATCTCTTAGTTTGGCCAGCCGTCAATAGTAAAGTTGGATATGTGACATACCACCCCACCCTATGCTGACAAACTCCTAAGGGTCTAGGGCATAAGTGCTATAGGCCATTTTAGAGGCAATGCCTACCTCTACCTCAGGTATAATGGGCCACGTGGAGAATCTCTTAGTTTGGGCAGCCGGCAATAGTGGTATTGAACGGTGACATACCGGTACCCTACCGTATGCTGACAAACTCTTAAGGGTCTTGGGCATGAGTTCTAACGGCCATTTAAAAGCAATGCCTACCTCTACCTCTGGTATAATGCCCCACGTGGAGAATCTCTTAGTTTGGCCAGCCGACAATAGTAAAGTTGGAATATGTGACATACCGGTACCCCCTCACCCTATGCTTACAAATTCCTAAGGGTCTAGAGCATAAGTGCTATGGGCCAGTTTAGAGGCCATAATTATCTCTACCTCTGGTATAATGGCCCACGTGGAGAATTTCTTAGTTTGGCCAGCATAGTGGTATTGGACTATGTGACATACCGGTACCCCTACCCTATGCTGACAAACTCCTAAGGTTTAGGGCATAAGTACTATGTGCCATTTTAGAGGCAATGCCTATCTCTAACTCTGGTATAATGGCCAACGTGGAGAATCTTAGTTTGGCCAGCCGTCAATAGTAAAGTTGGAATATGTGACATACCGAGTACCCCTCACCCTATGCTGTCAAACTCTACGGGTCTAGGGAATGAGTGCCATGGGCCATTTTAAAGGCCATGCCTAACTCTACCTTTGGTATAATGGCCCGTGGAGAATCTCTTAGTTTGGGCAGCTTGCAATAGTTTATTTCGACTTCGTGATACCGGGTAACCCTCCCTTTAACTCTTTGCTGACAAACTCGTGCAGGTCTAGGGCATAGTGCTATGGGCCATTTCAAACGCAATGGCTTCCTCTGAATGGCAATAACCTGATTATGTTAAGACTCTGATTAGTCTCCGTAGTTTTGAATAATGAAACGTCATTATAAAGTTACTGTCAGTTTTTTTTTTCTTCTTCTTTTTCTTTATAATTGTAAAACTTTTGTTTGTCTGGTCTGTTTAAAATAGAAGATAAACGATCGCATTTACGGTATGTAGTACTTTTGAGATGGGACTATATATGGGACAACGAACAGATTATGGAATGCCCTTATGACAATTAAATCCCTAATTCCTTTCAGTGTGCGTGTAAATTATATTTGTTAAATATTTAAATACTTCGAAGTCAGAAATATCTTTAAGAACTGTTCTATTTAATTTGTCCTGTGGAATGTCCCGTTTTCAAGATTCGTAATTAAGCATATTTCATCTCTTTTGTTTAATTTCTTTATTGATAGCAATCGTTAAATTTCTTTATTTAATCATCCTTTTATTTATTGTTGTTTCAGTTTATAAAATGAAAGGATATGGAGTAAATGTACATGGGACAAAATCGCACACAATACATAGAAAACATAGAAAATTATCAATGAACAGGGCTTTTATTCCTGTTCATGACTAATCACAGAATTTTGAAAAGATCGGTTCTTGGTTCTATGTTTATGGAAGCATTAACCTTTTTCACTTTCATTTTAATGTTCTTAAAAGACGCAGACCTTGCAGAAGACCAATAGTTCCTTTTATAATTGATTAAATAAACGCGGACCTCGAAGACACCCATTGACTTGCCTGTTTGAAACAATATCAAATATAAACATAATAATCAATCATAGTTTCTTACAACAATTCATCGAACGCAAGTCATCTCATGAATATTATTGACGGCTCATGAATATTATTGAAGGCTGGCCTCATGAATATTAACGCCGGCTGTAATCGACGGCTAGCTTCACACTAGTATGTCAATGGTCATGATAGTTACTTAGTTGAATATAATCATTTTTAGTAATTACGTCCCTTGTATATATAATCCATCAATTCTTTTCTTGTCCGAATCAAATAAAGAATATCAATTTCTTAAATTTTCATTATCATACAAACAATTGGAAAATTCTGTCCTATCCTTAACCAAGATATTACATATATCCTGATCTCACCGTTTTGATTTTTGTTTTCTTGACTGTTTTGAATTAAATAATATATCTCCCTCATGCGAAGGTCTGATTCTCTGCCCAGGTTTGTCTATACTTTCTGACCTTTATGGTTTTATCAGCTCTTGGAGCTTCTTCAATTTCTGAATAAGTTTTGGATTTTCAAATATTTTCGCCTCGAATATACATATCACTGAAGAGACATTAATTGTCGAAATGAGCATCTGGTGCGTAAAATTGGTACCGTTAATGTTACATTGTATTACTATCACTGGGTTGATATCTCTGCTATTGGACTGTTTGTCCCTAGGGTATCACCAACCCCGTATAGCCAGTACTTCGGTATTTGCATAAAATACGGATATTGTGTTATTGAAATTTGCTGTTAAGAAATTTCTGAATTTATTCTAAATTACTGAACTATATATCTCCATCATCATCATCATGCAAAGCTCTGATTCCTTGTCCGGCTTTGGCTATACTTTTGTCCTTTGGTTTTATCAGTTCTTCAATTTCTGAATAAGTTTTGGATTTTCAAATATTTTGGCCTCGAGCATCGCTGATGAGACATTAAATGTCAAAATGCGAAACTGGTGCAGTAAGATTTGTATCGTTAATGTTTTATGATATTTCTAACTAGACTGCCATGATATTTTGGTCTTGACTGGAACAGTTACAGCAAACAATGCTTTAATTATTTAATATATGATGTTAGTAGGCTTAAAGAATTGACCTATATGCTAGTATAGCAAGAACGGTATTTTGGAGCTTTTCTATTTATTTAAATCGTTACATGATCTCACATGCCGTCCGTGACAAGTACAAACCACAATTTTACATTAAACACACAATTTTATGACGCCTTTTAGTACCACAGTGTTTGAGGTACAAGTTTTTACTCGAGTTAATACCTGTAGAGACGAGAGGTGGAATGGTATTAGTCGTTGAATTTTGTTTCATGAGTGAAAGAACTGAAGAAAATCATATAATTGTTATTTTAGACAGAATGTGGTTATACAATCCACCATTTTATTTAATGAGACTTTTCAAAATATTGAATATTTTATTTTGTCTGAATCTATGAAGGCACCTAGAGAACTACTGATAATATTCCTCACTCAATCTAATTAAAATATAGTTCTCTGATTTCGCTTTACTTATATGAGCACGCGAGTTAATATGGATCAGAATTTTAATCAGACAGATTAATTCCTCACTGTAGTTAAGAATTTTAACATCATTCATTTTTTATCGATTAAACTAATTTTCTGGTAATTCAATCCCGTTTCAATTATTATCTCGATCGTTTTTTCCTCCCTCGGTCATCATGGTCATACATGAACTAAGCCCAATTTGGCAAAATGTTTTGGCATTTTTGCTTTCAATTCTCTCCAACTTCCTTATTCGTTCATTGTTCCTTTCCTCTTTCCCCGTCTTTTGATTTGAGCGCTCTATTCATTTGTTTTAGTTATAAAGACGAAACTAGAGGCGTTGATCAGGACGGATCCAGGATTTTGAAAAGGAGCGGGGCGTATTTACAGAACTGTTTTTGACAATTTTATGCCAAAAGATGATTATATTTAAAATTTCCAATCAAAGGGTGTACGTCTACATCCCACCTGAATCCGCCACTGTTTTAATATGACCTTTTAATACAAACTATGTAACTTGCATCAATATATTCGTGCTACAATTTTATCTGAAGAAGTGTGCAGTGAATATAATATAGCAATAATTCAACCTTCAACTACATATAATTATGTGGTGTTACATGGTTAAGGGCCTTTATCTAAAGTTCATGGTGTCGGGAGAAAAGAACTTTTAAAGAATTGAATCAAACATTACATAGGCCTGCTCAATTTCGTTGAAATATCGATCTATGTGAATAGGTAATGCAAGTTTTTGGGTAGATACAATGTGTTATTGCAAGCATGGTATCTGATAAAAGTGACAAATCGTCGGGTGAATCTTATAAAAATGGAGACAGCTATATATCTGAGATCCAAGTGTTACTGTCTATCTCCTACACAACTATAATACGAGATGTCTTCACTCTTCGAGTTTTTGTTAGAGCTACACTGTTCTATTTCCACGCTCCAATTGGATTATAATGGCTTATTCGTCTATTTAGTTCCAGAGAAAAATATTTTTATAGTGTTGTATCTCCACTATTTCTCGTGTATTTTTGTTGTTAAACGTGTTAAATAATTGTTATCAAAATTATATTAATAGTACTATGATTAAATGGTTTGCATGGTTTGAACTCAATCTATGAGCAATTCTTAGCAAATCCAGCAGTGCAGAATTGTGGATATTACGTTAAAAAATCCATGGTCTATCTTCAATTGAAATGTAGGGATAATTTCTGAAACTATATTATGTGTAGTGAAATTTTCTATCTCTAAAAGGGATGCTTTATTTATCTAAGTTGCTTATCTATTAAAAAAAAAAAAAATCAAACTAAGTTCCTCTTTGTGTATGTAAATTGATTCCTATATTATGTATATAACTTTTTTTCTTAGTCACATATTTATGATATTGAGCTTTACACTATAATTTAAAGGTTTACAACTATTACCAAATGGGAAATACATCTTTATAAGATTCACACGACGAAAGGTTTACACTAAAAAAACTTGAAAAGATCATGCATGCAGTGATGAGGGTCCGGATGGGGTTTACAGAATATAGAATATTGGGCTAATACTACAGAAAAAGGGCTAAATAAATAAAGAATAGAGTAAAATAGGCCAAAAAATAAGACTAGAGAATAATGAGGAGCTAGACAAAACGCGTGTCTGGCGTACAAAATTTTAATCCTGGTATCTTTGATGAGTTTATATATAAATAGAGAATAATGATTAGCTAATATATTAAGAATAGAGAATAATGGCAAAATTTATAAAGAATAGAGAATAATGGGCAAAATTTTAAAGAATAGAGAAACATGGCTTAATTTTTTTTTTAAATACAGAAATGAAGGACCCCATCCAAACACTCAGTGAAGTGCTAAATTATTGTACTAAGGAGACAACAAATTTTGTTATGATCACATTGAAAATATTCAATTATAACTTATTGTAATTAGTTTATTAAAATATTACCATGTTTTGTAATCGCAAACTAAACAAATATTCTCTGTTTTGCATATAAATGATTAATCAAATCAAATTAACCTATTTGTTTTGTTTATTACATGATCAACGGATACAGTTAAAGTTCTCACTAACAATAAAATCAAGCTGTCAAAATATAGATACTAACCAATTACAGAAACAATTAAACTGTTTACTTACTAATGCGATACTCCTACATCAAATACAAGAAATACTATTACATATCCATGTAAGTTATATAAATCATTATAAAATTTAGGCTTCGGTAAAAATATCTGATAAGGTCATAATATAGAACAACTGTAGAAACGTGGTACGAAATTAAATTATCAGCGGGATATCATTTATTTCCTTTCGTGATAAACATGTATGGATGGATGTAAAATGTCTTTGTCGATGTGTATGGAGGATGTTAAATGTTTTGTTTTTTTTATGATTATATGTAAAGACAGAGACATATAATAAATTAAGTACTATATATACAAATGTCTGGACTATTTTTTAGATACGTCATTACAAATGCTAAAATTAAAGTATTCAATAAAAGTCTCATTTTGCTTCTACTTGACGTTTGAACAATTATTTAACAAGATAAAATTTGTTGTACATCCACATTACGCCATTAATTTTGTCCAATACCTGTATAGCTTGCACAACTGTCAATGTATGTTTTTCTTCCTAACAGAAATCAGGCTGAGATCGAGCAATTTTATAAGGGGTTTCCAACACATGCAGTTTTTTTTTTTTTTTTTTTCTAACGAAATAATGGGTATAGAATATGTGTTAATTTCAAAGAGATATAACAGCATTGTTTATGGGTCATTATAAAAAAATGCATATTTCGATGAGGGAAATTTCGGAATATGATGTCATTGTTTTAAACATTAAAATATGTCCTGATATTCTATAATATGGTAGCAACTATATTCAGAAATATGCAATGGGAAAATTAGGAGTTCCTTCGATTTTAACAATTTTAGTTCATCCTTTGATAGAATCATGTCAATGGTGTTACCAATATAAAACATGCATTTAGTTATTAAAAATATTTCTAAATACCAAAAACTGTTCCAATTTGTTGTTAAGGTTTAAATTACTACTTATTGATATTATTTTTATAGGTATGCATTCTATTTAAACATAAATTTCAGAATAAATTGTTGTAAAAACTTGGCTGTCCTAATTATGGCTTGTTGTATTAAAGAATACACTAAAACTGAATATATGTAAATGTGTAAGACTGAATGATTAGATAGTGCCTAATCCTTCGTTTACGGCCTAAAAACTTTCATTTGTTATGAAAATTATATAGTAACACCACTGACCCTTCAGTAACTACTGACACAAAAGTATCACCATTGACAACAAATTTCAAATTTTACTTTTATTAAGTTCTGAACACAAAACAAAGAACACTAAAAAAGAAAAGAACAAAAAAAATTCTAGGCTAAAAATCCCAAATTATATAACATAACATCAATAACTAAAAATGTCAATAGTGTTACTAAATAGTGTCATTGGTGTTACTAGCATACACCAGTTTGTGAAAACTTGGTATAGGTAATACATTATATTGTTAAAACATTGTTAAATAAGTATTGACATGTTTAGAATTTCCTTATTATTTGACGTGAATAGAAAATCCTAGTTTGTCGTAATTAGAATTGTCGATTATACAATGTGGTTGTTTTGTTGGTGTGTTTCGTTTTGTTAACTCTATAGTCCGTCGGAGATGAATAACAGTACTTTACAATCCAAACAATTTAGGCCCGTTTTAGATGGCAGAGGTTCCATATTGGAGAGTTGTGGTAAATCAATACACGAGACTGGATACATGAACGTTCACATACTTTATTTTCCATCTAACATATACACAAGCACAGTTCATAAAGCATATTTACAAAACAGTTATCATGGCAACATACATTAACTCGCCGCTGCTCGTAGATCGAGAGCGGGGCGAACATGCGTCATGGTTCTCTCTTTTCCGTCTTTCCCTTTTTTCCGTTTCAAAATTAACCTTTATAAACATGATCATAGAAACGGTTTGACCAATGAAAATAGAAAAAGGAACTTCTAAACAAATAGTTTCCAAACAATGAAATATATCAAAAGCAGATTAAATTAAGACTTAGTGTTAATTGACATTCACTCTATATACAGTTTGGGTGTTGACAAATAAATTACATTGATGACCATTGTGGTCAAAAAGTATTCTCACGACATAATCTTAATCTTGATCCATAAATATTTCCTAGTTACGCTAAAACTACTAATACATGTCTTTATAAAATTATTTGAAAAATAGTTCAAAATTTTGTTTTCCGAATAAAATGCACTTCTAGCCCAATAAAAGTATTGAAACTTAATTACTCATAAGAAATAATGACTTTTGATACCAAACACGACATAAAGATGAAAATGCTAAAATTCACAATTTCACGCATTTTGTACAACATGACAACTCTCCCAATATCCCTCTTCGGACCCCGAAGCTGTATAAATTTTGACATCAACATCTACATTTGACATACTTTTCTCAATTTTTTTACCTTGCATATTTATTTTGAAAAAAATTATATCATGCGGACGAACTTCTACTTCGTAAAATGTGCGGGTTAAACATCACGGTTGGGATCCCAACCTCCCTAACCTGGGACAGTGGTAGAACAGTCCAACATAAGAACGAACTATAAAATCAGTTGAAAAAGGCTTCCATCAGATGGACAAAAATACAAGTGGACGTGGCCGGGTACTTACATCCCAACAACAAAAGACACTGGAACAGATCTGCGGTACTCGCAGTTAACTGCAACTAGTTCAAACCAGTAACAACTAATAAACAATCATGCATTTAAGATAAATGGGTTCATAATTTAGGTTGTCAAGTTATTCACCGCTCCATCAACAATTGTTTTCATGACTGAAACATACAGCTTCCTTATACATGCATCATTATGAATACGTCGAAAAGACTTGGTATGAATATATATATTTAGATATATATAAATCATGTAACGTAAAATAGGCTAAAATTGAATTGAATGTTGCTGATTGTTTTTAACATCCTTGCCCTTGGCCTTGCATTTAACGAGAGACATTAATATTAACCTGTCTTTCTATTACGCCGGAATGAATGTGTTTTCGAAACATCCATCAACAGACCTGCACATATTAATCTGGGAAGAGCGGAAATAAAGCCTTATTCCTTGACCATTTTGTGTTTTTGGCATTGCATATGATATTCCCCATACCGGTGTACTTTTACTCAATGTCCCTTTATTTTCATCTTAATGTAAAAATCAAGATTGAAAAACACTTGTCGTGATAAGTTCAGACTTGTATATTCTACACAAGATGTCAAATGGGTTTTAAAATCTTTTATTTTCATTTCCCAAACAAACAAAAATACGAAAACATCACTTTTACCCTGTTAAAACAATAAAAACACAAAATGTCCTTTGCTCAATAAACCCCAACAGTTCGGTGCCAAAAACACGTCATTTAGGAAACCGATTAGTCCGCTGCAAGCAATTTTGAAAAAGCTTTAATATATGATATTTTTGTTTTGAATGCACACAAGTGGTTCTAATATTATTTTGCATGAAATAAAGGAGCACAAAAGTCCACATTCTAATATACTGTGTATTTGAACGGAAAACACACCATTAGTAGCTGTGTTCGGCCGGTTGTCCTGTTTAGTGTGGAGCTCTTTGAAAAGCCAAGAGTGGTACCGAAGCAAAATGAAAAATTTTGCAAACTCAGATCATCGTGCCTTCCGTGATCGTATAAACACAAACACTAACGACTTCTTTTCGTCTATTTGGCTCATTTTGTGTCCACTGTCTGAAACAAAACGCGATAAGTCCGTTGCCGAATCCGATTAGTGCGGAAACGCCGACAAAACCCGATAAGTCCGTTACCATTCTACACCGTGAAGTTGCACATTAATCGTAAATATTTCTTCACTTGTGATATTTTGTTTAATTTTAATCACATATTCTGAAAGAAAAATTCCTGCTGAACATTTTCGTATATGATTTATATATCAAAAGTACAATTTATTTGAAACAAATGGTTAAAACTTGTCGAACAACACACAGAAATTCCTGTCGATTTGTTTGAAATAGATTGTCATGAAAGTTTAAGGGTGCTCTCGTCGAGGTCCGCGTTATGAGATTAACTACCCACAAACCGCAATTTTGCACATCATTGTTAATTGTCGTTCAACGGCACATCTTTCAACAACCAAATCTAAGTCGCAAAATGTCTGATGCACCAGTAGTAGTCAAGACTCCAGCTAAGTCACCAAAGAAAAGCTGCAGCTAAACCAAAGAAAGTAGCTACTCATCCAAAATACAGCGAGATGGTAGGAAAGCTATCTCTGCATTGAAAGAGCGCGGGGCTCTAGCCGTCAAGCCATCCTAAGTACATCATAGCAAACTTCAATGTTGGTAGCGATGCAAAACGGTCAACACTCACTTGAAGTTAGCTTTGAAATCAGGAGTGAAGAGCAATAGCTTGAAACAGTCGAAGGGTACCGGCGCTTCTGGAAGTTTTAAGATAGGCGAAGTGGCTAAACCAGCTAAGAAGCCAGCAAAGAAAGCAGTTAAGCCTAAAGCCGCTAAACCAAAGAAGGCAAAGACACCTAAAAGACTGCCACAAAGAAACCTGCAGCAAAGAAACCAGCTGGTGAAAGAAAGCAGCTAAACCAAAAGCAAAGAAACCAGCTACCAAGAAACCCGCTGCAAAACCCGCTGCCAAATCTGCGAAAGCCACAAAATCACCAAAAAGACCAAGGCTGCAGCTAAACCAAAGAAGGCAAAGACCCCAAAGAAAAGTAAATGGAGGAAGCATATGATGCTTTTAAAGCAAACAACCCTTTTAGGCTACCAAAATTTTCAAAGAGTCTAAATTGTTGCATGGTATAACTTTTACAAATAAAATCAAGCTCGTCCCATATT
>JAASAO010000117.1:0-64507 GCA_017311375.1 Mytilus coruscus
GATACATATTTTATACAAGAGTGCACACGCTGAAATGTCTCGCCTGCTTTACTGACCATTGATTTTATGTTGATAGTCCTAAATATAAATCTTTACTACAAATATCACATACACTTAACAAGTAACTTAGGTCAAGGTCAGAACAACCAAACAGGAAATGTATGTACACCTTACAATCATTCCATACACCGAATATAGTTGTCCTATTGCTTAGTTTCTAAGAATCAAACTTAACCAGAAAAACTTATCATTGACCAATGAACCACGAAAATGAAGTCAAGGTCAGATGAACCATGCTAGACAGACATGTACACCCTACAATCAATCTATGCATTAAATATAGTTGACCTTATGTTTACAGCATCTAAGAAACAAACTTAACCATAAAAGCTTTACATTGACCAATGAACCATGAAAATGAGGTCAAGGTCAGATGATACCTGACAGACAGACATATTCACCTTACAATCTTTCCATACACCAAATATAGTTGACCTATTGTTTATAGTTTAAGAAAAACGGACCAAATCACAAAAAAATAACACTGAGCAACGAACCGTGAAAATATGGTCACGGTCAAATAAAACCTGCCAGACTGACATGTACATCGTAAAATATTTCCATATACCAAATACAGTTGACCTATTGCATATAGTATTAGAAAAAAAGACCAAAACACAAAAACTTAACTTTACCCACTGAACCATGAAAATGAGGTCAAGGTCAGATGACACCTGCCAGTTGGACATGTACAACTGACAATTATTCCATACACCAAAGATGGTAGATCTATTGCCTATAGTATCTGATATACAGACTTGACCACGAAAACTTCACCTTGTTCACTGATCCATGAAATGAGGTCAAGGTCAGATGAAAACTGTCTGACAGGCATAAGGAACTTGCAAGGTACGCACATACTAGATATAGTTATCCTATTACTCATAATAAGAGAGAAGTTAACATTACAAAAAATCTGAACTTTTTTTCAAGTAGTCACTGAACCATGAAAATGAGGTCAAGGACAATGGACATATGACAGACGGAAACTTCATAAAATAAGGCATTTATATACAAAGTATGAAGCATTCAGGTCTTCCACCTTCTAAAATATAAAGCTTTTAAGTAGTTAGTTAACGCCGCCGCCGCCGGATTACTATCTGTATGTCGAATGGAAAATAGGAATGTGTCAAAGAACCAACAACCCGACCAAAGAGCAGAAAACAGCCCAAGGCCGCCAATGGATCTTCAACACAGCGAGAAGATCCCACACCCGGAGGTGGGCTTCAGCTGGCCACTAGTTCATCGAACGTCACACTAAACTCCAAAACATATAAATGAACCAAAATTAATAAAAAAACATACAAGACTAACAAAGGATAGAGGCTCCTGACGTAGGACAGGCGCAAAAATGCGGAGGGGTTAAATATGTTTGTGAGATCTCAACCCTCCCTCTATACTTCTAGCTAATTTAGAGTAAACAAACACACAGCAATACGCACTGTAAAACTCAGTTCATAAGAAGTCCGATGCCGATGTCAGAATAGGTTACAGAAGAAACTAAGCAAAATGACAATGATACATAAATAACAAAGGACTACTAGCAGTTACTGACATGCCAGCTCCAGACCTCAACTTAACTGATTGAAAGATTATGTCTTCATCATATGAAAATCAAGCACAATCCCCCCCCGTTAGGGGTTTAATTTCATACCATCATAAAATATACGAGAAGAACATAACCCGTATCATGCCAATTGTATCCGGATAAGGATGATAAATCTCTTAGATGATATAGTATTGTGTCCTATCATGATTGTCTTGATTAAGGGTTGCTACTTACATTGAAGCTAATAAATCAGGTGGGTCCTAATGATAAAGTTAAAGTCAGACTTTCAAAAGGTTTTGCAACACATTCTTAATTTCCCCAGTTATCTACATTTAAGTCACATATGACAAAGGATAAGTTCCGTTAAAAGATTAATAAATTATTAAGAAAATAAAGTTCCAACTCACTAAGGTAAAGTTGACCTTAGATCAATTTGGATATTTTTGTTAGGTTTTGTTTATCATACATTCATCACGTATTTAGTTTTTATAATCCTTGGCTTTCAACTGTTTGGTTTTGAGCGTTCCTGGTGAAAGAAAATTAAGAAAAGTGCTACGGACGCACACAATTAATGGTGCTATTTTCATCTTCCATTAGACATAATCATAATTATATCTCCAGTTTTTTCTATTGTGACAGGACCCAATATCACTTGTCTTTTATTTTTGACTTGCCATGAACAACAACATGAGCGACATTAGTGAAGCAAACATTACCCATCTGCAGATTTTCGGTGGGGTTAGTGTTGTTCAATTTAGTTTTTTGCGCTGTTTTGTTGGTTTTTTTTTTATTTCAATGATCATTTGGTCATGGTGTTGTTGTTTTATTGTCCCATGATGTCTTTTTTCTCTTGTTTACAACATTCATATTGCTTTTTTATTATGAATTTCAATATTCCTGTTATATTATATAAAAACAGGAATGTTGGTAAAACGCCAAGGTAAAACCCACATACCATTTGAATAAACACAATCATGGACATTGAAACAGCAAGAAACGGATTCCTATCATCTCCATTATATAATTACCAGAACCACTCTTTAACCATACTCTGAACTTTTTTCGTCATTTTCACATTTTATGGGCGCACTTCATTCCTGTATGTTTTCACCAACAAGGTCACTATGGTCACTTGAAATTGTACAAGCATCTCTGTATTCCTATGTATAATATTCAACCCTATCATTTATCTTAGTTTCCATATGACAATTATTCCAATTAATATATGCATCCCTTTGTTCAACATACTGATGTAGATTTCAAGCCCAACAAATGTAATAATGACGTAAAAGAAACGTCGTATATAAGCAAATAGTTTGACAATATGATACAATTGAAATGAAATGTCTTCCAAAGTGTTGTCCAATAATAAATATCATTAGTGGAAACATTAGAATAACACTGTTTTTTTTTTTTTTTTTTTTAATGATCAATACTGGACATTTGGGATCTTAAGTAAAGAGAATTGTGTTAAACAAGATGCAAGCTGTTATACTTTTTTTATCACAAAATTAATAAAAGCGATAATAAAATTTTGTCACGTTGTATTTAGTTAAATGACTTCACCTTGTAACCTTGATAGCGTTATTATGAATTATGAGATTATTCATTTTCCTGAAATCCATGACGGGAATATACTTTATGAATCTGATATATGTTTACTTCCATTTTACGGAAATGCAGTTTACATCTTTAGCCAAGTACTGAAAAAAAATCTGGAAAAAATCCATCCATATTGTTTGTACTTTTAATTTTCCCTAACTAAACCTTTGGGATGAAAAATCGGGAGCAAGGGTTTTCTTCTATCATATGACTGTAAGGCAAGTTTGAGTACCCGTTTTTACTAAGATGGTTCATTGTTTCCATGTCAGATAACCCAACAGAATTATTCAGTAAAATTTGGGATAGTTGTATTTAACAACTATTAATTTGTCCTTTAAAAGATATTAAGATAAATGAAAAAAGGAGGAAGAGATAACCAGGAACCATTTTCAAACGAGTTGGATAAAATTAGATACTTGGAAAGAGATTTATTTATATTCAAATTAACTAATCATTGAAATCGTACGGCTGCATTCATGAACATGTATTTCTATATTCTTTTTATAGTGAATAAATGAGAGCAAGGTATCGGATCATTGGTTAGGTTAAGTCAATAATTGTGTACATATACAACAATCTTTAATAATTATAATGTTTGAAAAGAAACGAATAAATACACATAGCAAATGCAGAAGTGATGTTAATGTTAACTTCAAATATTTCTGATTAAATCAAATATTCTGGAAAATGGGATATAAATTAAACGACCCGTATAGCACATGAATTTTAAAAGTTTCAACAAAAGATATTTTATGTTTACATAAAAAAAACATAAATTGCAGAGGCCGCATTGCCTTATTGAAATTAAAATTTGCTTTTTTTTTCTTATCACAACGATATATAAAGTTTATAATTTTCAAAATGACCCAATCATCGCATAGAATGGTACTTACACTGCAAAAAAAGAAAGGTTTATTTAAGAACATTGATTAAAATAATGGTACTACCCTTTTGCATAGAAAATAACTGAAAGAATTTGTTATGATAATAAATTGTCTTAAATTCAAATATGTAATCTCAATTTAACAAAATACACAAAAGGAAACACTTGTATAGCAAAACAGAACAGTAAATAAATTGGCGATGGGAATCAAATGATATGTCTGAAAAGAGAGTGTTTATGTTATAGAGAAAGTCCAAATAACTGTCTATTCTTGGGAAATAATGGAGCGGAGGCCAATAGGGCTGACGCCCATTATTTCCCAGGAATGGACAGATATTTGGACTTTCGCTAACTCAAAATACACTTTAAATATTAAGAACGAATCCTCAGATTATAATATTTTAATGAATTTTATTTCATTTTGTAATGGTGTTGTACCCAATAATCCGCAGGTAAAATTTAAGATCAAGCTGACCATCTACTCACTTAACGAAGTATTTATGAATAGTAGAATAATTACTCTAAAAATATCTTGAATAAAGTTCATCCAGATTTATGTTTTAAGTTATTGGATACGCACGTCTTTCTTGCAGTGGGATTTAAAGGATATCTATTTTTGTCTTTAAGTGGTATTTCGGGAGAATAAAAAAACTAGTATTTATGCATACATGTTAATGGATTATGTGTGTTTTTCGTTTTATAAATATTGGATGTAGAATCGTCTGAGAAAAATGAAATGGTACAACTAAAATAAATTTACAGGTATGTTACACTCTAGTCTAGATTATTAAACTAATGAGGTGTGATCGATTATAAGTCATATCGGAAACATATTGTGATTCTATATTTCAAACCATTCTATCAGATGAAATAAAATCAAAAAAGAAAACAGTTGTTCATGCATAACCAACATTTTCTTCTTTCCATTTGCTCATTACAACGATAAAAAAAAATTAGGGCATTTTTTACATGAGTCTGAACATGCTTTTAAAAATAGCAATACAAGCAAACTGGAAGTATTTTTCATTCTGCCCTATTATCAGAAAGGAAGCAAAAAAGGTTAAAAAAAAAAGAAACCCGCATGATTTAAAATATTTCTGGATTCCGTTTTGTGTTTCTTTAACTTAAGTGGAAAATTTCTTTTTAATTTCATTTTAACATTTCAAGATTAACGCCGTCATTTGCACTGCCGATATAACTGTTATATTTGCCACTGGACATATAACAACAGTGAATGAATTCGATTATGTTACGCGTTTCTTTTGAAAATTGAAAAAAGCCCCGCCCAATATTTAACACAATGTTATATATACACCCTCAAATTCTATTCATTAGTACTATATTCAAATTATAACAACGACCAATCAAATGATATATCGAATACGCCATTTTGGCCATTTCAGTTTCTTGAACTATTTATTTTATCAAACCACAATATTATTGTAGAAACTCTCCGAGTATTTTTTTTTTTCTGTTTTTAATGTGTATAGTAAAATATGCAACAAACTATTTTTGCTGTGCAAAATCAAAATACAACATTTCAAATTTCAAGGAAATGATATCTTAAACGGTGAAATTAAGAGCAAATATTTAAATGAAATGAATTTTTCACTAATTTTCATTATTGAATAATGTAAGTGTGTTCAATATTACGAAAGAATTCAAATGCGTTAGCACATTTGATATTTTGTAGATGCACAGAAGAGGAATGGCTACAATGGAAAATATTTGTGTTTACCAGCTTGGATCCTTGACAGAAATTCAGCCAAACTTTGCATCGGAAAACAAATTGTGGAGAATGTTGTTGAATTTAGTGAATACGATAATATATTTCATACGATGGAATTACGACTGGCAAATAAAAGCTGTTTGTTAAAATGAGATATTTGATGTTCATTGTATTTACTACGATCTCAATTTTTAAAAAATCCTGTATCAGCCGTTTTAGTAACTTTTCATCTTCAATCAATATCGCGTTACGTCCTTTGGAATTATTTCAATGGGTGAACACTTTTAAAGAAAGTGTCCATGGAAATACCCAAAGGGCAAAACGTCCGGATGAATTAAGATGAACAATAGAAAATAACTCTTCATTGATAAATAGTTGCAGATTTGGTAGTGGGACCCATCGTTTCATTCATTGCAAGTAAACATTATGTGATAAGTGTCATTTGATAATGTCAAAATCGATGAAAGAGGACGGGATTGTGGCTACGACAAGCGGAAGACATCCATGGTCATCTACCACAGGTATGTTCTGCTAGGCAGGTGAACCTGGATGATTGTTGCGAAATTTGGACTGCGTCTAGAAAGCGTCTTTGTTGGATGGAGTAGACCCATTCCGACCAGACGTCGTTGCATATAAGCACATTGCACATAGACAAATGATGCTTATCTTAAGCAAGAGTTGTATTGCCGTACAGGACAAGTTCCGGATTAACCATAGTTCTATTGCCTTATTGAAATCAAAATTTGCTTTTTTCTTATCACAACGATATCTAAAGTTTATGATTTTCAAAATGACCCAATCATCGCATAGAAGGTTACTAACACTGCAAAAAAGAAAGGTTTATTTACGAAAATTGATTAAAATAATGGTACAACTACCGAATTGCATAAAAATTAACTGAAACAATTTGTTATGAAAATAAATTATCTTTAATTCAAATATGTAATCTCAATTTAATGAACAAATCTTTGAAATTCTATAGTTTACAGGGGTGTATAAATTCTGAACATTTTTACAGGTAGAAAACGCATACCAAAATAATCTTTTGTAAAATTATAGGTTTCAATATATATGTGTAGCATTGCCATTCTTTCGATTCACTTACTTCTCATTGTCTGCTTATTATAAGCACCAGCGACAGATATCACAAGCATGTTGCAATACATAATCAGGACAGATATTAACATAAGAAAAAAAAATTGGGAATAATTCAGTAGTTAAGCATTATTAATTGATATTAATTTTTTTATAAATATTCATAAGAATAAGTGATATAGGATACACCAATGTAAAAAAATACGAAAGAAAAAGGTGCTTTACTAACAATTTCATGTTTTTGAGCTGTTTAGAAGTAAATACACTCATTAGAGATACAAGGATTGAACTTTTAAACGCCAGAGGCGCGTTTCATCTACAAAAGACTCATCAGTGACTCTCCAATCAAAAGTTAAAAGGGCCACATGAAGTACGAATTTGAAGAGCATTCGGGACCCAAAATTCCTAAAAGTTTTCCCAAATACAGCTATGGTAATGTTTTCCTGGGGTAAAAACTCATAAGTATTTAAAAAAATTCATAGTTTTGTAAACAGTTAATTTATAATTATGACCATATTAATGATAATTCTTGTCAACACAGAAGTGCTGACTACTTGGCTGGTGAAAACTTCGGGGATAAAATCTTCATCAGCAGTGGCATCGACCCAGTTGCTGTAAATAAACTAATTAAAGATACCAGGATTGAAATTCCGTACGCCAGAATAAAATATACAGAATGTCCAAACTTTATGTTGCTTTTATAATTGGTTCTTTAGTTTTAGCTATACGCTTAGAATAATATTTATTGTTAAAAGCATCAAGAATTTAAATTAGGCATAGAAATAGACTTGTATGTTAACAAAATTTAACGTTACGTTCATACGGCGTTTTTCGAACAATGATGTTATACTACCATAAGCCTTGATACGCCATGAAGGGTCACGTATACTTTTTTCATATGATACATTTTATTCGAGAAAAACTTAAGGATCAATGAAAGATATCAAGGTTTGATGACAACAAAATACACAAAAGGAAACACTTGTATAGCAAAATAGAACAGTAAATAAATTGTGCAATGGGAATCAAATGATATGTCTGAAAAGAGAGTGTTTATGTTAGAGAAAGTCAAATAACTGTCTATTCATGGGAAATAATGGAGCGGAGGCCAATAGGGCTGACGCCCATTATTTCCCAGGAATGGACAGATATTTGACTTTCATAACTTAAAATACACTTTAAATATTAAGAACGAATCCTCAGATTTATATTTTAATGAATTTTATTTCATTTTGTAATGGTGTTGTACCCAATAATCCGCAGGTAAAATTTAAGATCAAGCTGACCATCTACTCACTTAACGAAGTATTTATGAACAGTAGAATGATTACTATAAAAATATCTTGAATAAAGTTCATCCAGATTTATGTTTTAAGTTATTGGATACGCACGTCTTTCTTGTAGTGGGATTTAAAGGATATCTATTTTTGTCTTTAAGAGGTATTTCGAGAGAATAAAAAACTAGTATTTATGCATACATGTTAATGGATTATGTGTGTTTTCGTTTTATAAATATTGGATGAAGAATCGTCTGAGAAAAATGAAATGGTACAACTAAAATATATGTACAGGTATGTTACACTCTAGTCTAGATTACTAAACTAATGAGGGTGTGATCGATTAAAAGTCATATCGGAAACATATTGTGATTCTATATTTCAAAACATTCTATCAGATGAAATAAAATTAAACAAGAAAACAGTTGTTCATGCATAACCAACATTTTCTTCTTTCCCTTTGCTCATTACAACGATAAAAAAATTTAGGGCATTTTTACATTAGTCTGAACATGCTTTAAAAATAGCAATACAAGCAAACTGGAAGTATTTTTCATTCTTCCCTATTATCAGAAAGGAAGCAAAAAAGGTTTAAAAAAAAAAGAAACCCGCATGATTTAAAATATTTCTGGATTCCTTTTGTGTTTCTTTAACTTTAAGTGGAAAATTTCTTTTTAATTTCATTTTAACATTTCAAGATTAACGCCGTCATTTGCACTGCCGATATAACTGTTATATTTGCCACTGGACATATAACAACAGTGAATGAATTCGATTATGTTACGCGTTTCTGTTGAAAATTGAAAAAGCCCCGCCCAATATTTAACACAATGTTATATATACACCTCAAATTCTATTCATTATTACTATATTCAAATTATAACAACGACCAATCAAATGATATACCGAATACGCCATTTTGGCCATTTCAGTTTCTTGAACTATTTATTTTATCAAACCACAATATTATTGTAGAAACTCTCCGAGTATTTTTTCTGTTTTAATGTGTATAGTAAAATATGCAACAAACTATTTTTGCTGTACAAAATCAAAATACAACATTTCAAATTTCAAGGAAATGATATCTTAAACGGTGAAATTAAGAGCAAATATTTAAATCAAATATATTTTTCACTAATTTTCATTATTGAATAATGTAAGTGTGTTCAATATTACGAAAGAATTCAAGTGCGTTAGCACATTTGATATTTTGTAGATGCACAGAAGAGGAATGGCTACAATGGAAAATATTCGTGTTTACCAGCTTGGATCCTTGACAGAAATTCAGCCAAACTTTGCATCGGAAAACAAATTGTGAATGTTGTTGAATTTAGTGAATACGATACTATATTTCATACGATGGAATTACGACTGGCAAATAAAAGCTGTTTGTTAAAATGAGATATTTGATGTTCATTGTATTTACTACGATCCCAATTTTAAAAATCCTGTATCAGCCGTTATAGTAACTTTTCATCTTCAATCAATATCGCGTTACGTCCTTTGGAATTATTTCAATGGGTGATAACTTTTAAGAAAGTGCCCATGGAAATACCCAAAGGGCAAAACGTCCGTATGAATGAAGATGGAAAATAACTCTTCATTCCTGAAAAATAATGGAGAGTTTGAACAAAAATGTACGTCACAAGTGTATTTTAATATCAATAGACAACACCATAACCAACAGAAACAGAACAACGAACAAACAAAAATTAAAATAAAACGCTTCATCGAAAATGACAGATTGAGCATAGCTTAACAAAAACCGAAAACGGCCACAGGTTCTGAGGGATAAATAGTTGCAGATTTGGTAGTGGCACCCATCGTTTCATTCATTGCAAGTAAACATTATGTGATAAGTGTCATTTGATAATGTCAAAATCGATGAAAGAGGACGGGATTGTGGCTACGACAAATGGAAGACATCCATGGTCATCTACCACAGGTAATGTTCTGCTAGGCAGGTCAACCTGGATGATTGTTGCGAAATTTGGACTGCCTCTAGAAAGCGTCTAGAAAATAGCCTTCAAACAGGCAAATACACTCTTCAAAGACTTGTTGAAGAAGTTTTGTAATGCAGATAACGTTGCAATCTCCTTCACAAGTCTTTGGATTTCACGTACCCATTCCGACCAGACGTCGCTGCATATTATCACATTCCACATCGACAAATGACGAACCTCTTAAGCAAGAGTTGTATTGCCGTACACGACAAGTTCCGGATTAACCATTAACATAAACATTTGGGGTTTAAAGCAAAAGCAAGACAATAAAAATATATATGGGTCAATGATTATTTGTTATAATTTTATTTTCTTGAGAAAAAAAATGGACATTAACAGTTGTCGACTAAATCAAATCAGTTGTCATTGTCCTGATGAATTTTGTAAAATTAATCGCGTTATTTGATTCAATATTTTTAAAGATAACAGATTTTAATATGTTTGATCCAATTTAACCCTTTGCAACATTATACTTATAGTATTCCTATAAATATGGATAAATAAGAAAAGAGTATACGGAAATTATGTATTATAAATATAGAAATGTTTTAAATATTTCATAATATTTCTAAAATATTTCAACTTAAGTTGGAAGATGCTATAGCACTTCTCGACACAATAACAGTTATACAAAATGTCCTTTTGCAAAGTGTATGATGAAATGCCCTTTCTACTTGGATGTCAAAATATGGTGAAAATTGGTAATCTACAAGTGTGCTATTTTCTAGTAACTTCAAGAACAAATTAATTTTGATTTGTTTTATATCTAAAATCACGAGAGCTCTTTAATTGTATTTGTAAATATATTTATGATCATCTTATTACAAGTTATGGCCGCTTTCGCTTGTAACTGTTTCACTTAGTGACAAAATAATTTTTTAAAACCTACTTGAATACAGTACGAAAGAGTATAAATAATATACTTGTTAAATTATTTTACATATGTTCATAGAATCAAAATATTATTAATTGATACGCATTGTATGTTTCGACATTGCACATCAAAACTAACTGTGTTTCAGAATTTTATAGAAACATAAACACAATCGTTTCTGTATTGAATCAAGGATTTGTATAAACTCACTATACAGATCCTTGATTGTATGCAATTAATCTTTGCAAACCACTAAGACTTTATTGACGTGTTTAAATTTATTATATTTTGTTTAATCTGAGCTGTTAATGTATCCTCATCTGAACTGTATTTAAGTTCCTGAATGTCATAAAACAGTAAATGTGAATTATTTGTAAGGAAAAGAATTCACTTATTCTAAACTTTCTGTTTCCAGTTTCTAGTTTATATGTTTCATTTTTGTACAAACTTCAGCTACGTTTTCTGGTACTGTTCCCTGTCTAAACTTATCTTTCAAAAATATTTTGTTTTTTCTATCAAGCTATTTCTTTGTTTCAACAAAGCCTACACTTTATTGAAGTATGTTTTGCTTTAACTTTGAACCATGTCCGTACATTTGACATCAGGTCTGGTCTGACTATAGTTTTATAATTGTTTGCTGTTTTTTTTTTTTTTTTTACATTGAGTTTTTTTGCCAAAATTGTCATACATGGTTTTTCTTGGATATGGGAAAAGATCCAGTATCATTAGGAAAAAAGTAACCAAATTGCTTTCAAATTGTTAAAAAAAACAACAGGAACATAGGGCTACATACACGATTACAATATTCTGAAATTTCTTACTTTCTGCCTGCATTATGCCATATTATGTTGAAATTTAACACTTTTAAGAGCTCAAAAAAGAACTTGCTAAAACAAGGAAGATAAATTATGTTTATATATGTACTATGTTGTGCAGTTTCTTTAGTTGTAACTTATATTCAAGTAATATTCTAGAACAAATAACATTTTTAAAGTCATATACCACATATATAACAGCTATCAAATCTTTAAAGTAACTTGCTAGAAAAATAGGAGTTTTGAAGAAAAAGCAGTGTCTGTCCTTTTAAAAGGGTTTAAATCTCACATACAAAATTACTCATTCCAATTTTTTCCTAAAGTAAGCCTTGATGCTAAGGTCTCAGAATGCATACTCACAAGGTTGTGTAAAATTGCGTAATTCCGTTAAGATGAAAAAAATACTCACTGCGTAATTCGGTTACCTCAAAACCTTAATTTCACAAATTTGACTTTACTGCAAAATCATTGTTTTCATTCGTTGAGGATGACTGTTTCGAAAATTCAGGTGACAGATAATTTGATACTATAATATATCATTTCAACGGTAATTGAATGGACAATTCAACAAATAATGTGTTTTTAAATAATTTGCCGAGTTTCTGTTTAGGCTGGGTATAAAAGTACGTGATTTTGCAATTTTCTTTAAATTTACCAAGTTTATTTATTGCAAATGTTGATGTGGTTGCTATGGCAACAAAGGGCACTACTTTATAAAAATTGACATATTTTTTAAAGTTTCATTGAACAATCTATAAATTTACATAATATGAATGAAATCTGAAGATAGCCATGGCCAACTGATTGTGATGCTTACAGAGAATGTCCCTTAAGGGACTTGATACTATGATTAATAAATAATAATAATAATAATAATAAAATTAATAGGATAAGATGTTGTCCCTCATTATAAGATTTATGTCTCCAATGCACATATATACGTGTATGTATAATACTATCATATTATCTTAACTTCATTGATCTATTCAAATATTCTTTCTTTCTGAATGTTTTCATAGTTTAAACTTTTCAAATGTCTCAGTGTTAAAATCTTAATTGCCTTCGCAATATTTCTATTCCTTTACAAATATTATATTACTTTATGTTTGCGCGTTAAATATAAGTCTTCTAAAATATGTTTAGTACAGAGCCTTTTAAAGTACTAAACACGGATGAAGTTTTGAAGTGCCTTATACTGAAATATTATTGCATATTGTAGCAAGTCGCTTGTTTGAAACGATCGTAGTTCAGCCGTTTCTTTTCATTTTTTTTTTTTCATGATAGATAACTTCCCATATGTTGTCCAGATTTCAGAAAAAACACTCTCATCTTTAGGCTTAATTTAGAACTCCATATGCAAGTATCAAATGTTACATTTTAGTCTTAAGATTAGAGGTCTTGCTTTTCTTTCTATTAGAAATCAAAATTAATTTGCTATTACATGCAGATTACATACTTGAAACAATGAAATAGGTCATTTGAGAAGGATTCAGATAGATTGCTAAATATTGTCAACGTCATTAATTGACGACAGAAGTTAATGACAGGTAGTTTATTGCTAATCATATTGTCATTATTGTCAGGCAATTTTCTAAGTCAAATTTTCAAAGTTAAAATTAGTGATGAATGTTGCTTGTTTAACATTTAATGGCAAATATTTCATGATTTCTAGGATAAAGTTTATAATTAATGATTAATTTTTTGGTTCTTCAATTCATACATTTCATTTGTTTAATTTTCGTAGTTTTTAATGTCCTTATATAAGTGTGTTAACACAATGTTAGTAAGTATCAATTTTGGTGAAATAAATAAATAGATAAGTATGAAATATACTTGAATTGATACAGGATTTTTTATACAGGAAATAATAAAAGGGACGAAAGTATAGTTGTCGGATAGGTTGGTCAATATCAGTTCATTTTTTGTCTATAATCTCAATAATATCATTACATTTTAACTTTGATTATCATTGATGTCAAAATTCTGTTCTGTTCTTGATTTGAACCATGAATTGTTCTGTCCATGTGCAACCTTCAATTCACAGGTGCAAAATCATTCCTAATCTAAGATGAAAAACTTATGTTAATTTCAAATTCAAAACAAGGTTTATTAACGTCTCAAGTATGTTCTGCTATTGTCATTTCCGTCAGATAATGTTTGAAGACGAACTGAAAGACATGACAAAACGTATCATGGGATCTTTTCATCTAAAGGAGCATTATATAACATTACGTGAATGATCGGTATCACAAATAAATACGTTCGGTGTGCATTTCTCGCTTTATCTAATTATCGTTACCACCGTAGACGCTTTTGATTTAGAGTTCGTCTGATAATGATAACCTCTCATATCAAATACAGAAAAACACGATATATGATTACCTGTCGTGCAATCAAACTTAATAATATGTAATTTATATAATTGTTCAAACTACAAATAATAAGTTATGTAACCAATCAATTCAATTAATTTTGACGACATACAGTTATAAGATATTAAACAGGATGAAAGATGATATTTTTGTCATCTAAAATAAAAACGCCTTAAATGTAAAGCGCAACTCTGAAATTTGTTAATTTATAGAATTATTTAACAAGTAATGCCTCGGTTCAATAATGATGTCAATACGCGCGTCTGGCGTACACAATTGTCTTTAAAGAGTTTTTGTTATATTTTACTTTAAAATATTAGGTAACACTTATTACTTTTTCACATTTTCAAAAGTGCAAGTATTGCGAATTAGATGTGGGAAGTAAAAGTATTTATCAGATACTAATTTGTTATGTTGACTTATGAAGTGGTACATTTATTTCATTTACATAACGTTTTTTATTCTAACTAATTCAGTTAACAAAACACTTCTATCATTAGCTTACATTTAGGGTTGCAAACTCTACAACAAAACGAATGGTTTGTTTATAGCCGTTTTGTTTATGCCCGCCCCCTCCGAACTTTATAATGCATTTTATTCCAAAATTATAGCTGTCGAGTGTATCAGATTATGGCACTTTAGGAGATTTGGTTCGTTTTTACTGATGAACGCTTATTTACTTCGGTCAACTTTAAGTATGTTTTATCTTTTAAAAATCGAAATTAAAAATACTGTAGAATGTTATTACATATCCAGATAAGATAATAATTGAGATTATTACAGGGTGTATGATGACAGGAAATTAAGACTAGCTGTAACAGTTGTTCATTTCATCAATTGTCATAATTATATAGCACATTATTTTCATTTTTATCAGATTGACAAACAATAATATAGACCATAAAAATAAGAGCATTTCCGTGATTTTTTTTTCGTGTAGCTTGTTATTAATTTCTGATTGTAGAAATCTCAATAAAGGTAAAGAGATCAAATTCTTTTGAAATAAAATTCATCAAGTTTAAATGTATGCAAGTGTTGAAACGGATTTCCAAATATAAAAAGTATACTTGAGGTAACAATGCAGACCATTTTACTTTTTGGAGGCTCAAAAATTTTCAGGTTCTTTCCGAGAGTTTCGTCGAAGATAGCTTTTTATTGTCTCACTTTTTATAGAAAGTATGTTGTCTATATAGGACAAGATCAAACTGATGGAGGAAAGGGTTCGCTTTTTGTAATTTTAGATAAAACGCCTTAAAGAAATTATATATTAATTTTAATTGATGTATAATACCTTCATTCCATGAATTTATGCTTTATGCAGAAAACCTGTAATATTTACATAATAATACCTTTATTTTCAATACGAAAATAAATATCAAATAAATTATGGAATGAACACCCCATAACAACAAAAAGCGTAACATTACAATCAAAGAAAAGAAATTCAGCGTGGCTCAAAAATAACTGTTATTTTAGACCTTATCTTTTCATAGATTTTTAAAAATATGGAGCATGCACATGACCTGTTTTATGTTAAATGTTTATTAAATGTATTTATCGTATGTTATATTTGTTTTACTTTCATCATACAAGTATTACTTGGTCCGTTTGTTTATATTTTCACTTGTTTCCCATTCATTTATATCGAGACTTTTGATAGCTTATTATATGAAATTAGTTTTTTCTCATTGTTGAGCCTCATATTGTATTGATCAATTAAGCAGAAAAGTCTCATTAGGTAACAGCATGATGTAGGAAATGAGGACAATATTAATAATTACAAGGTAAAACAATAAATTCACAGCCAAAACTGTTACATTCAGCACGAGGTAACTTACTTGTTTTGTTTATTTATTTTACACTTCGACAACGACAGGTATTACCTGTGTAACATAAATAATTTAAATGAGGATGACAAACCTACTTTGCAGTTTTTGTATTTTTTTTTTTTTTATATATTTATCACCATTGGTGTTGTGTCCTGCGAGTAAATGATTTTGTTAGAGGGGTCTTTGTGGTGAATATTATTGAATATTTTGCATCAGTAAACATTTCGAATACAGCCATGTTCGAAATAACGTTTTCAAGATGCACGTTGAGTCAAAAGATAATTAATAAATTTTATACCACGCTTATTTCAAATGACAAAACATATTTTAAATGAACAATTCCGCAGATACTAAAAGTCGAAAGCTGTCTGTATATCACAATCCATTAAGTTAGCATGTACGTAAATGGATGATCTCCCGGAATTGTATGAAATTTTGCATACCACTAGACCATGAGAACTGCACATGAAGTTCGAAAAATGTTATACTTTTATGCGACTGTCATACAAGTGAGAGAATTCGCTAGCTATAAATCCAGGTTTAATCCACCATTTTCTACATAAGAAAAGTACAAAGTCAGGAATATGACAGTTGTTATCCATTCGTTTGATGTCTTTGAGCTTTTGATTTTGCCATTTGATTACGGACTTTACGGATTTACGTTTTGAATTTTCCTCGGAGTTCGGTATTTTAGTTATTATACTTTTTCCTGAGATATAGCAAATGACATATCCGGAAAATAGTAGTACAACTGTATACAACACATGTAAAGTTAACAAATTAGTACAGCAGTTTTGACTTAAAATTAACATTTCTCGAAATCCCTGTCCTACGAATTGTCTTTAAAAATGTTATGTTATTGTCACAGAAATTTCCGTTTAATGATATAAAATTTAAAGAGGGTCACCAAATTTGTTTTTTTAGTATGCGTAGTTGAATCTTCTCTACAGCGTGGGCAATGCGCTGAAAAGCCAAAAATAATCGTGAAGTCGAGGTTAGAATTCTTATTTTTCGACGATTTTAGATATTATAGAGACACTTGAGTGATTTATACTACAAAAACGAATTCGGTGACCCCCTATAACTTTCATATCAATAAAACAGAAATGTTAGTGGCAATAACATATCAATTTTAAAGAAAATTCGTAGGACATATTATTGAGGCAATTTAAAGTTAAATTTTTCAATATTGTTTTCTATTTTTACGTGCATCCTATACATTTGTACTTCTTTCTACAGAATATTCAATATAAGATATGTTATTAACCAATCATGGTGCCCAAGATTTGAGCTATACAATCAAATAAATTACAAAATAAAGTACAGTGAATGATTAGAATGATTGGAGTGATTAAAGTACATTTAAACAAAAACATGTATACACATTTAAACAAAGTAACATAATTATAAACAATGTCATTGACAAATCATTAAGTCATTTTGATAACCACTGTGACCTGGGTAAAATACGTTTCTTAATCAATTTATAGACCTAGGGGACAACTCCTGATCGACTTTTAATATGCTGTATATCCGAAAGTATAAAAGTTACTTAATCATTTTTTGGATATTCATATGCAGTTCCACATGCTCTGATTGGATGTAAATATCCGTGAGATTGCCCATTTACGTACCTATTACCTCAAATACGTTTCCATGTGTTAAATGTTGTAAATGTATCCTTATAAGTAGTAGGCCAGGAGTGTATGAAACAAAATTTAATTTCGATTCTCCTGAATGCTTTTTGTTTTTGTTTTATTAATCTCAAAGATGTTGCGAATTGAACTACTCAGACTTACAACTTGAAGTATGTATAACGTCACTACAGACATGATCATAGAGAACGAGTTGGGATATATAAATACCGTAAGATGGGTCCAAAGAGACATCATCGTCCAAAAACGGTGTCAACTCAAAATTACAAAAATAAAACTGTGCCGTAAACAGTTATAAAAAGCCATTTGTTTGATATTCAGTGCCAATTGAACATAGTTTAATTAAAATAACGGTTTGTTGATGTAAACCTATAATCATCTGGTCCATGGCTAATCTTTAATCTTCTATAAGACTAGATACTTAATGATGGAGGGCTAAATAACAAATACATGTATCAATCTAAGTTAACAGACTAGATAAAAAGACGTCTCAAAAGTACAGTAACAATTGTACATGTCAACTCTAACATATGCACTCGTGGATCACTGCCATTCTATGTTATTATAATGTTGAGTTTAAAGGTGCTTAATAGCTAATTTGTCCGTGTTGTTCAAAAGTTGGGTATTTTTGGACAACATTTAATTAATCATAAATCATGCTTTCATTCACTATAGAAATTTAAATTTTATCAACGGTGTAATACAACGCCATTTATATTTGTCAAAAAAATGTCTTTAATATGAAAACATTAATAATAGGAAAGTTTATTACATGAACTGAAGTTTATACTTCGTCCTGGCGGAAACATGACAGCTTAACAAACATTTAGAGACAGATGCAAAGTGGTGACTTGAGGCCTACAAAGACATGTATGCACATTTGAGACGACAAATGCCAAGTGATGCCCCTAATATATTCCATATGATCCTGGGTACGACTTATGCTTTGTGATGACCACAAGACCGTAAATCAAAGTTTTGGATGTCCTTTTATGTGATATTGACTATCAAAATGTCGTCTCTTTGACCATGGAACGACTGGTGCGAAATGATAGCTCAACATATATATATTAACATGGGTTTAATTCAAGCTATTGAATATCCGAACACTACAAGTGTATGGAGGACGTGGTGCTTTGCGATTGAAGTAGGGTGCAGGACTTTACAGGACAGACATTATGACAAGCCTTCAGGACCTTAGGAGTGGTAGGAGCAGAGAAGAAGAAGCTATTTTCAGAAGTGTGTAGACAAGCAGAAGTGTCATCACAGTGGATATCGAGGAGAGATGAGATCTGGAAAAGTGACAATTAAGTGATATGTGATTTTAGGAATCTAGTGTAAATAATGGACTAAAGATGATACGAGAGACTTTTATAACAGCTCTGATGAAAACATCAATCAGTGACTATGTAGCAGTTACACCAACTGACATATCGGATGAATGAAGATGAACAATAGAAAATAACTCTTCATTCCTGAAAAATAATGGAGAGTTTGAACAAACGATTTACGTCACAAGTGTATTTTAATATCAATAGACAACACCATAACAAACAGAAACAGAACAACAAACAAAGAAAAAATTATAATGAAACGCTTCATCGAAAATGAAAGATTGAGCAGAGCTCTTACAAAAACCGAAAACGGCCACAGGTTCTGAGGGGACAAATAGTTGCAGATTTAGTAGTGGCACCCATCGTTTCATTCATTGCAAGTAAACATTATGTGATAAGTGTCATTTGATAATGTCAAAATCGATGAAAGAGGACGGGATTGTGGCTACGACAAGTGGAAGACATCCGTGGTCATCTACCACAGGTATGTTTTGCTAGGCAGGTCGACCTGGATGATTGTTGCGAAATTTGGACTGCCTCTAGAAAGCGTCTTTGTTGGATGGAGTAGAAAATAGCTTTCAAACAGGCACATACACACCCTTCAAAGACTTGTTGTAGGGGTTTTGTAACGTGCAGATTACGTTGCAATCTCCCATCACAAGATTTCGTATTTCATATACCCATTCCGACTAGACGTCGTTGCATATAAGCACATTACACATAGACAAATGACGCATATTTTAAGCAAGAGTTGTATTGCCGTACAGGACAAGTTCGGGATTAACCATAGTTCTTTACCTCGAATAAACACTTGGGTTTTGAAGCAAAACCAAGACAATAAGAACATATATTAGTCAATGATTATTTGTTATCATTTTATTTTCTTGAGAAAAAAAAAAAAAAAAACTGGACATTAACAGTTGTCGACTAAATCAAATCAGTTGTCATTGTCCTGATGATTTTTGTAGAATTAGTCGCGTTATTTGATTCAATATTTTTAAAGATAACAGATTTTAATATGTTTGATCCAATTTAACCTTTTGAAACATTATACTTATAGTATTCCTATAAATATGGATAAATAAGGAAAAGAGTATACGGAAATTATGTATTATAAATATAGAAATGTTTTAAATATTTCATAATATTTCTAAAATATTTTAACTTAAGTTGGAAGATGCTATAGCACTTCTCGACACAAAAACAATAATACAAAGTGTCCTTTGGCAAAGTGTATGATGAAATACCCTTTCTACTTGAATGTCAAAATATGGTGAACATTGATAATCTACAAGTGTACTATTTTCTAGTAACTTCAAGAACAAATAAATTTTGATTTGTTTTATATTTAAATTCACGAGAGCTCTTTAATCTTATGTGTAAATATATTTATGATCATTTTATAACAAGTTATGGCCGCTTTCGCTTGCAACTGTTTCACTTAGTGACAAAATAAATTTTTTTAAACATACTGGAATACAGTACGAAAGAGTCTAAATAATATACTTGTTAAATAATTTTACATATGTTCATAGAATCAAAATATTATTAATTGATAAACCACTAAGACTTTATTTAAGTGTTTAAATTTATTATATTTTATTTAATCTGAGCTGTTAATGTATCCTCATCTGAACTGTATTTAAGTTCCTGAATGTCATAGAAATGTAAATATTAATTATTTGTGAAGAAAGGAATTCACTTATTCTAAACTTTCTGTTTCCAGTTTCTAGTTTATATGTTTCATTTTTGTACAAACTTCAGCTACGTTTTCTGGTACTATTCTCTGATTAAACTTCTCCTTAAAAAATATTTAGTGTTTTCTATGAAGCTATTTCTTTGTTTCAGCAAAGCCTACACTTTATTGAAGTATGTTTCGCTTTAACTTTGAACCATGTCCGTACATTTAACATCAGGTCTGGTCTGACTATACTATAGTTTTATAATTGTTTTTTTTTTGACATTGAGTTTTTTGCCAAAATTGTTACACATGGTTTTTCTTGGACATGGGAAAAGGTCCAGTATCATTAGTAACCAAAAAAAGTAAAAAAAAAAAAGGAACATAGGGCTACCACGTTTACAACATTTTGAAATTTCTGACTTTCTGCCTGCATTATGCCATATTATGTTGAAATTTAACACTTTTAAGAGCTCAAAAGAAAGAACTTGCTCAAACAAGGAAGATAAATTATGTTTATATATGTACTATGTTGTGCAGTTTCTTTAGTTGTAACTTATATTCAAGTATTATTCTAGAACAAATAACATTTTAAAGCCAAATACCACATATATAACAGCTATCAAATCTTTAAAGTAACTTGCTAGAAAAAAAAGGATTTTTGAAAAAAAAGCAGTGTCTGTCCTTTTTAAAAGGGGTTTAAATCTCACATATAAATTTACTCATTCCAATTTTTTTCCTAAAGTAAGCCTTGATGCTAAGGTCTAAGAAGTGCATACTCACAAGGTTGTGTAAAATTGCGTAATTCCGTTAAAATAAAAAAACCATACTCACAAGTTAATGTAAAATTGTGTAATTCCGTTACCTCAAAAAACCCTTAATTTCACAAATTTGACTTTCCTGCAAAATCATTGTTTTCGTTCGTTGAGGATGACTGTTTCGAAAATTCAGGTGACAGATAATTTGATACTATAATATATCATTTCAACGGTAAATGAATGGACAATTCAACAAATCATGTGTTTTTTAATATAATTTCCCGAGTTTCTGTTTAGGCTGGGTATAAAAGTACGTGATTTTGCAATTTTCTTTAAATTTACCAAGTTTATTTATGGCAAATAATGATGTGGTTGCTATGGCAACAAAGGGCACTACTTTGTAAAAATTGACATATGTTGTTTAAATTTCATTGAACAATCTATAAATTTACATAATATGAATGAAATCTGAAGACAGCCACACCAACTGGTGTTGGTGCTTACAGAGAATGTCCCTTAAGGGACTTGATACTATGATTAATACATAATAATAATAATAATAATAATAATAAAATTAATAGGATAAGATGTTGCCCTCATTATAAGATTGATGTTTCCAATGCACATATATACGTGTATGTATATTACTATCATATTATCTTAACTTTATTGATCTATTCAAATATTCTTTCTTTCTGGATGTTTTCATAGTTTAAACTTTTCAAATGTCTCAGTGTTAAAATCTTAATTGCCTTTGCAATATTTCTATTCCTTTACAAATATTATATTACTTTATGTTTGCGCGTTAAATATAAGTCTTCTAAAATATGTTTAGTACAGAGCCTTTTAAAGTACTAAACACGGATGAAGTTTTGAAGTGCCTTATACTGAAATATTATTGCATATTGTAGCAAGTCGCTTGTTTGAAACGATCGTAGTCGAGCCGTTTCATTTTCATTTTTTCATGATAGATAACTTCCCATATGTTGTCAAGAATTCAGAAAAAAACACTCTCATCTTTAGGCTTAATTTAGAACTCCATATGCAACTATCAAATGTTACATTTTAGTCTTAAGATTAGAGGTCTTGCTTTTCTTTCTATTAGAAATCAAAATTAATTTGCTATTACATGCAGATTACATACTTGAAACAATGAAATAGGTTTTGGATTCGCGAAAACAAAATTGTCAACGTCATTTGAGAAGAAGACAGGTAGTTTATTGCTAATCATATTGTCATTATTGTCTAAAATATTAATTGGCGACACAAACGTTAATGATTTGCTAATAAATTTACCTGTTGTTCGTGTTAGAACATTAGTTTCGATTTGTTATATCTTTAAGTAATTAAATTGAAAAATTTATCTTTTTAACGCAATTTAATTGGAACCATTGACCATTTTGTTATATCGCATTTATATAATTCAGGCAATTTTCTAAGTCAAATTTTAACATTTAATGGCAAATATGTCATGATTTCTAGGATAAAGTTTATAATTAATGATTCACATTTTGTTCTTCCATTCTTTAACTTCATTTGTTTAATTTTCGTAGTTTTTAATGTCCTTATATAAGTGTGTTTATACAATGATAGTAAGTATCAATTTTGTATGAAATATACTTTGATTGATACAGGATTTTTATACAGGAAACAATGAAAGGTTGAGCTGTTTAGAAGTAAATACACTCATTAGAGATACAAGGATTGAACTTTTAAACGCCAGAGGCGCGTTTCATCTACAAAAGACTCATCAGTGACTCTCCAATCAAAAGTTAAAGGGCCACATGAAGTACGAATTAGAAGAGCATTCGGGACCCAACATTCCTAAAAGTTTTCCCAAATACAGCTATGGTAATCTTTTCCTGGGGTAAAAACTCATTAGTATCTAAAAAACATTCTAAGTTTTGTACACAGTAAATTTATAATAATGACCATATCAATGATAATTCTTGTCAACACAGAAGTGCTGACCACTTGGCAGGTGAAAAAAAATCAATCAGCAGTCGCATCGACCCAGTTGCTGTAAATAAACTATTTAAAGATACCAGGATTGAAATTCTGTAAGCCAGAATAAAATATACAGACTGTCCCAACTACATGTTGCTTTTATGATTGGTTATTTAGTTTTAGCTATACGCTTAGAATAATATTTATTGTTTATGATAAAAAGCATCAGAATTTAAATTAAGTATAGAAATAAACTTGTTTGTAAAATTTAACGTTACGTTCATACGTCGTTTTTCTCACAATGATGTTATACTACCATAAGCCTGGATACGCCATGAAGGGTCACGTATACTTTTTTCATATGATACATTTTATTCGAGAAAAGCTTAAGGATCAATGAAAGATATCAAGGTTTAATGACAACAAAATACACAAAAGGAAACACTTGTATAGCAAAACAGAACAGCAAATAAATTGGCGAAGGGAATCAAATGATATGTCTGAAAAGAGAGTGTTTATGTTATAGAGAAAGTCCAAATAACTGTCTTTTCTTGGGAAATAATGGAGCGGAGGCCAATAGGACTGACACCCATTATTTCCCAGGAATGGACAGATATTTGGAATTTCGCTAACTTAAAATACACTTTAAATATTAAGAACGAATCCTCAGATTATAATATTTTAATGAATCTTATTTCATTTTGTAATGGTGTTGTACCCAATAATCCGCAGGTAAAATTTAAGATCAAGCTGACCATCTACTCACTTAACGAAGTATTTATGAACAGTAGAATAATTACTATAAAAATATCTTGAATATAGTTCATCCAGATTTATGTTTTAAGTTATTGGATACGCACGTCTTTCTTGCAGTGGGGTTTAAAAGATATATATTTTTTGTCTTTAAGAGGTATTTCAGGAGAATAAAAAAAACTAGTATTTATGCATACATGTTAATGGATTATTTTGTGTTTTTCGTTTTATAAATATTGGATGTAGAATCGTCTGAGAAAAATGAAATGGCACAACTAAAATAAATTTACAGGTATGCTACACTCTAGTCTAGATTATTAAACTAATGAGGGTGTGATCGATTATAAGTCATATCGGAAACATAGTGTGATTCTATATTTCAAACCATTCTATCAGATGAAATAAAATTAAACAAGAAAACAGTTGTTCATGCATAACCAACATTTTCTTCTTTCCCTTTGCTCATTACAACGATAAAAAAAATTTTAGGCATTTTTTACATGAGTCTGAAAATGCTTTTAAAAATAGCAGTACAAGCAAACTGGAAGTATTTTTCATTCTTCCCTATTATCAGAAAAGGAAGCAAAAAAGGTTTTAAAAAAAAGAAACCCGCATGATTTAAAATATTTCTGGATTCCGTTTTGTGTTTCTTTAACTTAAGTGGAAAATTTCTTTTTAATTTCATTTTAACATTTCAAGATTAACGCCGTCATTTGCACTGCCGATATAACTGTTATATTTGCCACTGGACATATAACAACAGTGAATGAATTCGATTATGTTACGCGTTTCTGTTGAAAATTGAAAAAAGCCCCGCCCAATATTTAACACAATGTTATATATACACCCTCAAATTCTATTCATTAGTACTATATTCAAATTATAACAACAAACCAATCAAATGATATACTGAATACGCCATTTTGGCCATTTCAGTTTCTTGAACTATTTATTTTATCAAACCACAATATTATTGTAGAAACTCTCCGAGTATTTTTTGTCTGTTTTTAATGTGTATAGTAAAATATGCAACAAACTATTTTTGCTGTACAAAATCAGAATACAACATTTCAAAAATCAAGGAAATGATATCTTAAACGGTGAAATTAAGAGCAAATATTTAAATGAAATATATTTTTCACTAATTTTCATTATTGAATAATGTTAGTGTGTTCAATATTACGAAATAATTCAAGTGCGTTAGGACATTTGATATTTTGTAGATGCATAGAAGAGGAATGGCTACAATGGAAAATATTCGTCTTTACCAGCTTGGATCTTTGACAGAAATTCAGCCAAACTTTGCATCGGAAAACAAATTATGGAGAATGTTGTTGAATTTAGTAAATACGATACTGTATTTCATACGATGGAATTACGACTGGCAAATAAAAGCTGTTTGTTAAAAATGAGATATTTGATGTTCATTGTATTTACTACGATCCCAATTTTAAAAAATCCTGTATCAGCCGTTTTAGTAACTTTTCATCTTCAATCAATATCGCGTTACGTCGTTTGGAATTATTTCAATGGGTGAACACTTTTTAAGAAAGTGCCCATGGAAATACCCAAAGGGCAAAACGTCCGGATGAATGAAGATGAACAATAGAAAATAACTCTTCATTCCTGAAAAATAATGGAGAGTTTGAACAAAAAATTTACGTCACAAGTGTATTTTCATATCAATAGACAACACCATAACCAACAGAAACAGAACAACGAACAAACAAAAAATTAAAATAAAACGCTTCATCGAAAATGATAGATTGAGCATAGCTCTAACAAAAACCGAAAACGGCCACAGATTCTGAGGGGATAAATAGTTGCAGATTTGGTAGTGGCACCCATCGTTTCATTCATTGCAAGTAAACATTATGTGATAAGTGTCATTTGATAATTTCAAAATCGATTAAAGAGGACGGGATTGTGGCTACGACAAGTGGAAGACATCCATAGTCATCTACCACAGGTATGTTCTGCTAGGCAGGTCAACCTGGATGATTGTTGCGAAATTTGGACTGCCTCTAGAAAGCGTCTTTGTTGGATGGAGTAGAAAATAGCCTTCAAACAGGCACATACACTCTTCAAAAACTTGTTGAAGAGGTTTTGTAACGTGCAGATAACGTTGCAATCTCCCTTCACAAGGCTTTGTATTTCACATACCCATTCCGACCAGACCTCGTTGCATATAAGCACATTACACATAGACAAATGACGCTTATCTTAAGCAAGAGTTGTATTGCCGTACAGGACAAGTTCCGGATTAACCATAGTTCTTTACCCCAAATAAACATTTGGGGTTTAAAGCAAAAGCAAGACAATAAGAACATATATGGGTCAATAATTATTTGTTATAATTTTTATTTTCTTGAGAAAAAAAAAACAAAACTGGACATTAACAGTTGTCGACTAAATCAAATCAGTTGTCATTGTCCTGATGATTTTTGTAGAATTAATCGCGTTATTTGATTCAATATTTTGAAAGATAACAGATTTTAATATGTTTGATCCAATTTAACCTTTTGAAACATTATACTTATAGTATTCCTATAAATATGGATAAATAAGAAAGAGTATACGGAAATTATGTATCATAAATATAGAAATGTTTTAAATATTTCATAATATTTCTAAAATATTTTAACTTGTTGGAAGATGCTATAGCACTTCTCGGCACAATAACAGTTATACAAAGTGTCCTTTGGCAAAGTGTATGATAAAATACCCTTTCTACTTGGATGTCAAAATATGGTGAAAATTGGTAATCTACAAGTGTGGTATTTTCTAGTAACTTCAAGAACAAATTAATTTTGATTTGTTTTATATTTAAAATCACGAGAGCTCTTTAATTTTTTTGTAAATATATTTATGATCATCTTATTACAAGTTATGGCCGCTTTCGCTTGTAACTGTTTCACTTAGTGACAAAATAATTTTTTTAAACCTACTGGAATACAGTACGAAAGAGTCTAAATAATATACATGTTAAATTATTTTACATATGTTCATAGAATCAAAATATTATTAATTGATACGCATTGTATATTTCGACATTGCACATCAAAACTAACTGCGTTTCAGAATTTTATAGAAACATAAACAAAATCTTTTCTGTATTGAATCAAGGATCTGTATGATCTCACTTTACAAATCCTTGATTGTATGCAATTAATCTTTTGCAAACCACTAAGACTTTATTGAAGTGTTTAAATTTATTATCTTTTGTTTAATCTGAGCTGTTAATGTATCCTCATCTGAACTGTATTTAAGTTCCTGAATGTCATAAAACAGTAAATGTGAATTATTTGTAAGGAAAAGAATTCACTTATTCTAAACTTTCTGTTTCCAGTTTCTAGTTTATATGTTTCATTTTTGTACAAACTTCAGCTACGTTTTCTGGTACTGTTACCTGTCTAAACTTCTCTTTTATACAAAATATTTTGTGTTTTCTATGAAGCTATTTCTTTGTTTCAACAAAGCTTTCACTTTATTGAAGTATGTTTCGCTTTAACTTTGAACCATGTCCGTACATTTGACATCAGGTCTGGTCTGACTATAGTATAGTTTTATAATTGTTTGCTGTTTTTTTCGACATAATGTGGTTTTGACAAAATTATCACACATGGTTTTTCTTGGACATGGGAAAAGGTCCAGTATCATTAGAAAAAGTAACCAAATTGCTTTCAAATTGAAAAAAAAAACACCAGGAACATAGGGTTACATACACGTTTACAATATTCTGAGATTTCTGACTTTCTGCCTACATTATGCCATATTATGTTGAAATTTAACACTTTTAAGAACTCAAAGAAAGAACTTGCTAAAACAAGGAAGATACATTATGTTTATATATGTACTATGTTTTGCAGTTTCTTTAGTTGTAACTTATATTCAAGTATTATTCTAGAACAAATAACATTTTAAAAGTCAAATACCACATATATAACAGCTATCAAATCTTTAAAGTAACTTGCTAGAAAAATAGAGGTTTTGAAGAAATAGCAGTGTCTGTCCTTTTTAAAAGGGGTTTAAATCTCACATACAAATTTACTCATTCCAACTTTTTCCTAAAGTAAGCTTTGATGGTAAGGATCAGAATTCTTACTCACAAGGTTATGTAAAATTGCATAATTCCGTTAAAAACCTGCAAAAAAACCTTAATTTCACAAATTTTACTTTCCTGCAAAATCATTGTTTTCGTTCGTTTAAGACGACTGTTTCGAAAATTCAGGTGACAGATAATTTGATACTTTAATATATCATTTCAACGGTAATTGAATGGACAATTCAACAATACATGTGTTTTTTAATATAATTTGCCTATTTTCTGTTTAGGCTGGGTATAAAAGTACGTGATTTTGCAATTTTCTTTAAATTTACCAAGTTTATTTATTGCAAATGTTGATGTGGTTGCTATAGCAACAAAGGGCACTACTGTTTTGTTTCATTGAACAATCTATAAATTTACATAACATGAATGAAATCTGAAGACAGCCATGGACAACTGATTTTGATGCTTACAGAAAATGTCCTTAAAGGACTTGATACTATGATTAATAAATAATAATAATAATAAAATTAATAGGATCAGATGTTGTCCCTCATTATAGGATTGATGTCTCTAATGCACATATATACGTGTATGTATATTACTATCATATTATCTTAACTTTATTGATCTATTCAAAAATCTTTCTTTCTGGATGTTTTATAGTTTAAAATTTTCAAATGTCTCCTAGTTAAAATCTTAATTGCCCACGCAATATTTCTATTCCTTTTACAAATATTATATTACTTTATGTTTGCGCGTTAAATATAAGTTTTCTAAAATATGTTTAGTACAGAGTCTTTTAAAGTACTAAACACGGATGAAGTTTTGAAGTGCCTTATACTGAAATATTATTGCATATTGTAGCAAGGCGCTTGTTTGAAACGATCGTAGTTCAGCCGTTTCTTTTTCATTTTTTTTTTCATGATAGATATCTTCCCATATGTTGTCCAGAATTCAGAAAAAAACACTCTCATCTTTAGGCTTAATTTAGGACTCTATATGCACCAGTCAAATGTTACATTTTAGTCTTAAGATTAGAGGTCTTACTTTTCTTTCTAACATAAATCAAAATTAATTTGCTATTACATGCAGATTACATACTGGAAACAATGAAATAGATTTTGGATTCGGGAAAAAAAATAATTGTCAACGTCATTTGAGAAGGATACAGGTAGTTTATTGCTAATCATATTGTCATTATTGTCTAAAAATATTAATTGACGACACAAACGTTAATGATTTGCTAATAAATTTACCTGTTGCTCGTGTAAGAACATTAGTTTCGAATTGTTATATCTTTAAGTAATTGAATTTAAAAAAAATATCTTTTTTTAAACGCAATTTAATTGGAACCATTGACCATCTTTGTTATAACGATTTATATAGTTCAGGCAATTTTCTAAGTCAAATTTTCAAAGTTAAAATTAGTGCTGAATGTTGCTTGTTTAACATTTAATGGCAAATATTTCATAATTTCTAGGATAAAGTTTATAATTAATGATTCATTTTTGGTTCTTCCATTCATTAATTTCATTTGTTTAATTTTCGTAGTTTTTAATTTTCTTATATAAGTGTGTTAACACAATGATAGTAAGTATCAATTTTGGTGAAATAAATAAATAGATAAGTATGAAATATACTTGAATTTATACAGGATTTTTTATACAGGAAATAATAAAAGAGACGAAAGTATAGTTGTCGGATAGGTTGGTCAATATTAGTTTATTTTTTGCCTATAATCTCGATAATATCATTACATTTTAACTTTGATTATCATTGATGTTCTGTTCTTGATTTGAACCATCAATTGTTCTGTCCATGTGCAACCTTCAATTCACAGGTGCAAAATCATTCATAATCTAAGATGAATAACTTATATTAATTTCAAATTCAAAACAAGGTTTAACAACGTCTCAAGTATGTTCTGCTATTGTCATTTCCGTCAGATAATGTTTGAAGACGAATTGAAAGACATGTCAAAACGTATAATGGGATCTTGTCATCTAAAGGAGCATTATATAACATTACGTGAATGATCGTTATCACAAATAAATACGTTCGGTGTGCATTTCTCGCTTTATCTAATTATCGTTACCACCGTAGACGCTTTTGATTTAGAGTTCGTCTGATAGTGATAACCTCTCATATCAAATACAGAAAAACACGATATATGATTACCTGCCACGTCGTGCAATCAAACTTAATAATATGTAATTTATATAATTGTTCAAACTACAAATAATAAGTTAAATAACCAATCAATTCAATTAATTTTGACGACATACAGTTATAAGATATTAAGCAGGATAAATGAAAGATGATATTTTGTCATCTAAAATAAAACGCCTTAAATGTATAGCGCAACTCTGAAATTTATTAATTGATAGAATTATTTAACAAGTAATGCCTAGGTTCAATAATGATGTCAATACGCGTCTGGCGTACACAATTGTCTTTAAAGAGTTTTGTTATATTTTACTTTAAAATATTAGGTAACACTTATTACTTTTCACATTTTCAAAAGTGCAAGTATTGCGAATTAGATGTGGGAAGTAAAAGTATTTATCAGATACTAATTTGTTATGTTGACTTATGAAGTGATACATTTATTTCATTTACATAACGTTTTTTATTCACACTAATTCAGTTAACAAAACACTTCTATCATAAGCTTACATTTAGGGTTGCAAACTCTACAACAAAACAAATGGTTTGTTTATAGCCGTTTTGTTTATTCCCGCCCCTCCGAACTTTATAATGCATTTTATTCCAAAATTATAGCTGTCGAGTGTATCAGATTATGGCACTCCAGGAAATTTGGTTCGTTTTTACTGATGAACGCTTATTTACTTCGGTCAACTTTAAATATGTTTTATCTTTTAAAAATAGAAATTAAAAATACGGTAGAATGTTGTTACATATCCAGATAAGATAATTGAGATTATTTTAGGGTGTATGATCACAGGAAATTAAGACTAGCTGTAACAGTTGTTCATTTCATCAATTGTCATAATTATATAGCACATTATTTTCATTTTTATCAGATTGACAAACAATAATATAGACCATAAAAATAAGAGCATTTCCGTGATTATTTTTTTTTTCTTGTAGCTTGTTATTAATTTCTGATTGTAGAAATCTCAATAAAGGTAAAGAGATCAAATTCTTTTGAAATACAATTCATCAAGTTTAAATGTATGCAAGTGTTGAAACGGATTTCCAAATATAAAAAGTATACTTGAGGTAACAATGCAGATCATTTTACTTTTTGGATGCTCAACATTTTTCAGGTTCTTTCCGAGAGTTTCGTCGAAGATAGCTTTTTATTGTCTCACTTTTTATAGAAAGTATGTTGTCTATATAGGACAAGATCAAACTGATGGAGGAAAGGGTTCGCTTTTTGTAATTTTAGATAAAACTCCTTAAAGAAATTATATATTAATTTTAATTGATGTATAATACCTTCATTTCATGAATTTATGCTTTATGCAGAGAACCTGTAATATTTACATAATAATACCTTTATTTTCAATACGAAAAAAATATCAAATAAATTATGGAATGAACAACCCATAACAACAAAAGCGTAACATTACAATCAAAGAAAAGAAATTCAGCGTGACTCAAAATGACTGTTATTTTAGACCTTATCTTTCATAGATTTTTAAAATATGGAGCATGCACATGACCTGTTTTATGTTAAATGTTTATGAAATGTATTTATCGTATGTTATATTTGTTTTACTTTCATCATACAAGTATTACTCGGTCCGTTTGTTTATATTTTCACTTGATTCCCATTCATTTATATCGAGACTTTTGATAGCTTGTTATATGAAATGAGTTTTTTCTCACTGTTGAGCCTCATATTGTATTGATCATGTTAAGCAGAAAAGTCTCATTCGGTAACAGCATGATGTAGGAAATGAGAACGATATTAAAAATTACAAGGTAAAACAATAAACTTACAACAAAAAGGGTTACATTCAGCACGAGGTAACTTTCTTGTTTTGTTTATCTATTTTACACTTCAACAACGACAGGTATTACCTGTGTAACATAAATAATTTAAATGACTAGAGGATGACAAACCTACTTTGCAGTTTTTTTTTTTTTTATATATATATATTTATCACCATTGGTGTTGTGTCCTGCGAGTAAATGATTTTGTTAGAGGGGGTCTTTGTGGTGAATATTATTGAATATTTTACATCCGTAAACATTTCAAATACAGACATCTTCGAAATAACGTTTTCAACATGCATGTTGAGTCAAAAAGATAATTAATAAATTTTTATACCACGCTTATTTCAAATGACAAAAACATATTTTAAATGAACAATTCCGCAGATACTAAAAGTCGAAAGCTGTCTGTATATCACAATCCATTAAGTTCACAGGTACGTAAATGGATGATCTCCCGGAATTTTATGAAATTTTGCATACCACTAGACCATGAGAACTGCGCATGAAGCTCGAAAAATGTTATTCTTTTATGAGACTGTCATACAAGTGAGAGATTTAGCTAGCTATAAAACCAGGTTTAATCCACCATTTTCTACATAAGAAAATGCCTGTACCAAGTCAGGAATATGACAGTTGTTATCCATTTGTTTGATGTGTTTGAGCTTTTGATTTTGCCATTTGATTACCGACTATGCGGATTTACGTTTTGAATTTTCCTCGGAGTTTGGTATTTTTGTTATTTTACTTTTTTCTGAGATATAGCAAATAACATATCCGGAAAATAGTAGTACAAATGTATACAATACATGTAAAGTTAACAAATTAGTACAGCAGTTTTGACTTAAAATTAACATTTCTCGAAATCCCTGTCCTACGAATTGTCTTTAAAAATGTTATGTTATTGTCACTGAAATTTCCGTTTATTGATATAAAATTTATAGAGGGTCACCAAATTTGTTTTTTTTAATATGCGTAGTTGAATCTTCTCTACAGCGTGGGCAATGCGCTGAAAAGCAAAAAATAATCGTGAAGTCGAGGTTAGAATTCTTATTTTTCGACGATTTTAGATATTATAGAGACACTTGAGTGATTTATACTACAAAAACGAAATTCAATTCGGTGACCCCCTATAACTTTTATATCAATAAAACAGAAATTTTAGTGGCAATAACATATCAATTTTAAAGAAAATTCGTAGGACACATTATTGAGGCAATTTAAAGTTACATTTTTCAATATTGTTTTCTATATTTACGTGCATCCTATACATTTGTACTTCTTTCTACAGAACATTCAATATAAGATATGTTATTAACCAATCATGGTGCCCAAGATTTGAGCTTTACAATCAAATGAATTACAAAATAAAGTACAGTGAATGATTAGAATGATTAGAGTGATTAAAGTACATTTAAACAAAAACTTGTATACACATTTAAACAAAGTAACATAATTATAAACAATGTCATTGACAAATCATTAAGTCATTTTGATGCCCACTGTCACCTGGGTAAAATACGTTTCTTAATCAATTTATAGACCTAGGGAGACAACTCTGATCGACTTTTAATATGCTGTATATCCGAAAGTATAAAAGTTACTTATTCATTTTTGGATATTCATATGCAGTTCCATATGCTCTGATTGGATGTAAATATCCGCGCGATTGCCCATTTACGTACCTATTACCTCAAAAACGTTTCCATGTGTTAAATGTTGTAAATGTATCCTTATAAGTAGTAGGCCAGGAGTGTATGAAACAAAATTTAATTTAGATTCTCCTGAATGCTTTTTGTTTTAGTTTTTTAGTAATCTCAAAGATGTTGCGCATTGAACTACTCAGACTTACAACTTGAAGTATGTATGACGTCACTACAGACATGATCATAGAGAACGAGTTGGGATATATAAATACCGTAAGATGGGTCCAAAGAGACATCATCGTCCAAAAACAGTGTCAACTCAAAATAACAAAAATAAAACTGTGCCGTAAACAGTTATAAAAGCCATTTGTTTGATATTCAATGCCAATTGAACATAATTTAATTAAAATAACGGTTTGTTGATGTAAACCTATAATCATCTGGTCCATGACTTATCTTTAATCTTCTATAAGAGTAGATACTTAATGATGGAGGGCTAAATAACAAATACATGTATCAATCTAAGTTAACAGACTAGATAAAAAGACGTCTCAAAAGTACAGTAACAACATATGCACTCTTGGATCACTGCCATTCTATGTTATTATAATGTTGAGTTTAAAGGTGCTTAATAGCTAATTTGTCCGTGATGTTCAAAAGTTGGGTATTTTTGGACAACATTTAATTAATCATAAATCATGCTTTCATTCACTATAGAAATTTATATTTTATCAACGGTGTAATACAACGCCATTTATATTTGTCAAAAAAATGTCTTTAATATGAAAACATTAATAATAGGAAAGTTTATTACATGAACTGAAGTTTATACTTCGTCCTGGCGGAAACATGACAGCTTAACAAACATTTAGAGACAGATGCAAAGTGGTGACTTGAGGCCTACGAAGACATGTATGCACATTGGAGACGACAAATGCCAAGTGATGCCCCTAACACATTCCATATGATCCTGGGTACGACTGGTGCTTTGTGATGACCACAAGACCTTTAATCAAAGTTTTGGATGTCCTTTTATGTGATAGTGACTATTAAAATGTCGTCTCTTTGACCATGGAACGACTGGTGCGAAATGATAGCTCAACATATATATATTAACATGGGTTTAATTCAAGCTATTGAATATCCAAACACTACAAGTGTATGGAGGACGTGGTGCTTTGCGATTGAAGTAGGGTGCAGGACTTTACAGGACAGTCATTATGACAAGCCTTCAGGACCTTAGGAGTGGTAGGAGTAGAAGAAGAAGAAGCTATTTTCAGAAGTGTGTAGACAAGCAGAAGTGTCATCACAGTGGATATCGAGGAGAGATGAGATCTGGAAAAGTGACAATTAAGTGATATGATTTTAGGAATCTAGTGTAAATAATGGACTAAAGATGATACGAGAGACTTTTATAACAGCTCTGATGAAAACATGTAGCAGTTACACCAATTGACATATCGGATGAATTAAGATGAACAATAGAAAATAACTCTTCATTCCTGAAAATAATGGAGAGTTTGAACAAACAATTTACGTCACAAGTGTATTTTAATATCAATAGACAACACCATAACCAACAGAAACAGAACAACGAACAAAGAAAAATTATAATAAAACGCTTCATCGAAAATGAAAGATTGAGCATAGCTCTTACAAAACCGAAAACAGCCACAGGTTCTGAGGGACAAATAGTTGCAGATTTGGTAGTGGCACCCATCGTTTCATTCATTGCAAGTAAACATTATGTGATAAGTGTCATTTGATAATGTCAAAATCGATGAAAGAGGACGGGATTGTGGAAGAACATCCGTGGTCATCTACCACAGGTATGTTTTGCTAGGCAGGTCGACCTGGATGATTGTTGCGAAATTTGGACTGCCTCTAGAAAGCGTCTTTGTTGGATGGAGTAGAAAATAGCTTTCAAAAAGGCATATACACACCCTTCAAAGACTTGTTGTAGGGGTTTTGTAACGTGCAGATTACGTTGCAATCTCCCATCACAAGGTTTCGTAATTCACATACCCATTCCGACCAGACGTCGTTGCATATAAGCACATTACACATAGACAAATGACGCTTATCTTGAGCAAGAGTTGTATTGCCGTACAGGACAAGTTCGGGATTAACCATAGTTCTTTACCTCAAATAAACATTTGGGTTTTGAAGCAAAAGCAAGACAATAAGAACATATATTAATCAATGATTATTTGTTATAATTTTTATTTTCTTGAGAAAAAAAAACTGGACATTAACAGTTGTCGACTAAATCAAATCAGTTGTCATTATCCTGGTGATTTTTGTAGCATTAATCGCATTATTTGATTTTTCAATATTTTTAAAGATAACAGATTTTAATATGTTTGATCCAATTTAACCTTTTGAAACATTATACTTATAGTATTCCTATAAATATGGATAAATAAGGAAAAGAGTATACGGAAATTATGTATTATAAATATAGAAATGTTTTAACTATTTCATAATATTTCTAAAATATTTTAACTTAAGTTGGAAGATGCTATAGCACTTCTCGACACAAAAACAATTATACAGTGTCCTTTGGCAATGTGTATGATGAAATACCCTTTCTACTTGAATGTCAAAATATGGTGAAAATTGATAATCTACAAGTGTACTATTTTCTAGTAACTTCAAGAACAAATTAATTTTGATTTGTTTTATATTTAAAATCACGAGAGCTCTTTAATCTTATGTGTAAATATATTTATGATCATTTTATAATAAGTTATGGTCGCTTTCGCTTGCAACTGTTCCTTAGTGACAAAATATTTTTTTTTTAACCTACTGGAATACAGTACGGAAGAGTCTAAATAATATACTTGTTAAATAATTTTACATATGTTCATAGAATCAAAATATTATTAATTGATAAACCACTAAGACTTTATTTAAGTGTTTAAATTTATTATATTTTATTTAATCTGAGCTGTTAATGTATCCTCATCTGAACTGTATTTAAGTTCCTGAATGTCATAGAAAATATTAATTATTTGTGAGGAAAGGAATTCACTTATTCTAAACTTTCTGTTTCAGTTTCTAGTTTATATGTTTCATTTTGTACACACTTCAGCTACGTTTTCTGGTACTAATCCTGTTTAAACTTCTCCTTAAAATATTTTGTGTTTTCTATGAAGCTATTTCTTTGTTTCAGCAAAGCCTACACTTTATTGAAGTATGTTTCGCTTTAACTTTGAACCATGTCCGTACATTTGACATCAGGTCTGGTCTGACTATAGTATAGTTTTATAATTGTTTGCTGTTTTTTGACATTGAGTTTTTGCCAAAATTGTCACATGGTTTTCTTGGACATGGAAAAGGTCCAGTATCATTAGAAAAATAACCAAATTGCTTTCAAATTGTTAAAAAAAAACAACAGGAACATAGGGTTACATACACGTTTACACTATTCTGAAATTTCTGACTTTCTCCCTGCATTATGCCATATTATGTTGAAATTTAACACTGTTTAAGAGCTCAAAAGAAAGAACTTGCTAAAACAAGGAAGATAAATTATGTTTATATATGTACTATGTTGTGCAGTTTCTTTAGTTGTAACTTATATTCAAGTATTATTCTAGAACAAATAACATTTTTAAAGTCAAATACCACATATATAACAGCCTTCAAATCTTTAAAGTAACTTGCTAGAAAAATACGAGTTTTGAAGAAAAAGCAGTTTCGTCCTTTTAAAAGGGGTTTAAATCTCACATACAAATTACTCATTCCAATTTTATTTCCTAAAGTATGCCTTGATGCTAAGGTCTAAGAGTGCATACTCACAAGGTTGTGTAACATTGCGTAATTCCGTTAAAATAAAAACCATACTCACAAGGTTATGTAAAATTGCGTAATTCCTTTACCTCAAAAAAACCCTTAGTTTCACAAATTTGACTTTCCTGCAAAATTTTTGTTTTCGTTCGTTGAGGATGACTGTTTCGAAAATTCAGGTGACAGATAATTTGATACTATAATATATCATTTCAACGGTAAATGAATGGACAATTCAACAAATCATGTGTTTTTAATATAATTTCCCGAGTTTCTGTTTAGGCTGGGTATAAAAGTACGTGATTTTGCAATTTTCTTTAAATTTACCAAGTTTATTTATAGCAAATGTTGATGTGGTTGCTATGGCAACAAAGGGCACTACTTTATAAAAATTGACATATTTTTTAAAATTTCATTGAACAATCTATAAATTTACATAATATGAATGAAATCTGAAGATAGCCATGGCCAACTGATTTTGATGCTTACAGAGAATATCCATAAAGGACTTGATACTATGATTAATAATAAATAATAATAATAATAATAATAAAATTAATAGGATAAGATGTTGCCCCTCATCATAAGATTGATGTCTCCAATGCACATATATACGTGTATGTATATTACTATCATATTATCTTAACTTTATGATCTATTCAAATATTCTTTCTTTCTGGATGTTTTCATAGTTTAAACTTTTCAAATGTCTCCTAGTTAAAATCTTAATTGCCTTTGCAATATTTCTATTCCTTTTACAAATATTATATTACTTTATGTTGCGCGTTAAATATAAGTGTTCTAAAATATGTTTATATAAGCGCTCATTTATTTTTTGCAAACGTTGTCACTAATTTCGACTTTTAAAGACTCTCCTTGCAATAGAAAATGTTCTTTTATTCACAATTGATTATGGATGAGATTGTTGTACGTGCCTACTTTTTTTGAGTCAATATTTAACAAAATTCAACCACACTCAACAATGCCGTTATATTTGGTAGAATAATTGTGCCGTTGATAATCTTGATCTTGATGTTTTGCTTTTTCTAACGGTCATTCGAATATACCTGTTAAAAAATCGCCGAAATTACCTTCTTATTTTGTGAGATTATTCGACGGTTGAAAATTCTCCTGAAATTAATAATAAAAATAGTCAATAATAGTATATCGATGAAGTAAGTAATCAATGTATAATGGAAAACAGTGTATACTATACATTTTTTCATTCAAATTTTTACAAAAATAATCAGTAACTAAGAATGCAGATATATGTGTTCGAATGGGTTTACAACAAATTGTCTGAAATATGAAGTACCCATTGTTAAGTTCAATGAAAGATCTTTTCACAAAAGCGCTGATTTATATTTCTGCAACTTTATCACTAGTTTCGACTTTTAAAGAATCTCCTTCCAATAGAAAAACGTTCTTTTATTCGTAATATATTATGGATAAGATTGTTTTACGTGTCTACGTTTTTTGAGTCAATATTTTCAACAAAATTAAACCACACTCAACAATGCCGTTATATTAGGTAGAATAATTGTACAGTTATTATCTTGATCTTGATGTTTTACTTTTTTCTAACGGTCATTTGAATATACCTGTTAAAAAGTCGCCGAAATGTTTGCTTCTTATTTTGCTAGATTATTCGACGAGTTTGAAAATTCTCCTGAATTAATAATAGAAAATAGTCAATAATTGTATATCGATGTAGTAAGTTATCAATCTATAATGGAAAACAGTTCATACTATATTTTTTTTTTCATTCAGATATTTTAGAAAAATAATCAGTAACTTAGAATACAGAATATATGTGTTCGAATGGGTTTACAACTAGTTGTCTGAAATATGAAGTTTTTTTTTTTATTCAACCACAGTATTGCACACGCTGTTAACAATTACTCACTAACCTAGCTATCTCAGTGAAGGTCCCTGTTTCATTAGTACAAGAAATTAAAGGATCTTCAGGTAGATAAACTGCATTTTGTTAGTCGTTTACAAAATATTAATATAACATCAATAGATAATTAATGATATTATATTATAATAAAGTATTTATATCATCTGGCGTTATTTTCGGAATTTCATAGTTCATCCGGGATTGGGATGATTTATAACCTAATACCAGTTTCCATGTGTTTCCGGATAACGATTTGTTGTTTATCAATATTGAAATAGATTGTATATTAGCTTTTTCTACATCATTATTCAGGTAAGTCAGTTATAATTTGAAAGATTGATAGTCATACGGTAATCGAAAAACAATTGTGCTGTGTTTTTTTGTTTTTTTTTTTGTATATACATCGTGCCAGATTATATAAATATTGCAATGTCCATCATGCATCATAAATAAATACAAAATTAGATAATAAATTAATTAATACACAAAGATAACATTACTAACCATGTTAACAGTTCATACAATTCAAATACACCTCTAATATTTTTTCTAATATACCTTTTCTTTCATTGTTAAAAATTTGTTTTGTAGAATGAGCCTATTTCTAAGCTCAGTTTTAAAACAGAAAATACATTAATATTCTTTGTTCTAAACTCTGATAGATAGTATATTTTGTGAATTGAAAACATAATCACTGTAAGAAAAATATATAATATCATAGTATTCTATATCACTTATTTTGTAACCCTAAATCAAATTTTTTAGTGTTAAAATCTGTTTTCCAAGTTTAACTTTTCTAACAGATTAAATATTTCTTTCCAAAATTTATCAAGAAAGTGGCATGTAATAAAAGAAGTGTTCATAATCTTCTGTAATATTACAGTGATTACAGTCTGAGTTTGGGCATATTTTCCATTGTTTTAATAAAACTTTGTTTGGAAGAATAAAATGTAAGAGTTTCCATCTGAACATTTTTAATTTATTTTCTTTCAGATAATTATGAACAAATTTTAGTATATTTTGAGCTTTATTCTCTATGTTTTCAAAATTTAGTAGTCTCCTCCATTTGTAAAGGCCAATTGATATTTCTTTATCTTGTTCTAATAATATTTTGTAAATTTTACTTGTTTCTAATTTATTTATATTTTGTTTGAAGTTATCTTTGTCATGAATATACAAAACATTATCTGTTAGTACATTAGTTGTTCTTAAACAGTTTTCAGCTAATATATTAACCCATTCTTTTGGTATAGCTTTTTTAATTTAAAAAATCAGTAATCCAGTTTGTCTTTTTATTAAGCTTTTGTCTAATAAATCTTTCTGTTATATTTCCAAATTCATCAATGATATCATGTATGTATGTTATGTTGCTATCTATCCAGTTTTGGAATAATATTGTTTTTTCCTGAAAATTTATCCACTGATTTCCCCAAATAACATGTTAGCGGATTAGTCTGTAGTTTTTGGGTATATATTATTTTTATCATTATTTTTATTCTTAATCCAAACTTTGATTATATCAAGATAAAACTCTGGTAGTTATTTTATATCTGGTATTGAATTTACACTATCCAGATTCATTTGCAATATAAGAAAGATTGTTTCGAATTTGTTTAAATAAAATTTTGGTATTACAGTCCAGTTTAAAAATTGCTCTGCATTTAATCTTTTAATCCAACCTATTTTATTGTTTCTATGTATTCTCTACATTAATTCATTTTAATCCCCAATTTAATTTGTCATAACTTAGTACAGAACGTTTAACCTTTTCCGTTTTGTTATTCCATAAAAATTCATATATCATTTTTTTTTAAATTGGTTAAAATACTCTTTATCTATGGTCGAGACAGATGTTAAAAATGTAATATTAGGAATAATTAATGATTTAGTAACTGTGATCCTCCCTATCATGGTTAAGTTTCTCTTTTCCAATTAAGAATAATTTTGCTGATTTTTCCAAAAGTTTTTCAGCATTTAATCTTTGACACTCTTTTTATTATGACCAAAATATATTCCTAGGCTTTTACAGGTTTATTTGTCAAGTTAATATTTTCATGTTTATCTTTGCAGTTTTTTGTTTCCCAATCCAAACACCCCCAGTTTAAGCTCTGTTTAATTTCAACCTTGACAATGTTCCAAATGTTTCAATCATATTAAGAGTTTTTGAAATATCTTGTTAAAGATTGCATATTTTGGCGTTAATATTGATTCACTTATAGGGTCTTTGCATCGGAACTAAAACACATTTTTATAAAACCAGTTGTTGGCATGACACGGGTTATGTTCTTCTCATATATGTTATGATGGTATGATACTAAACTCTAACGGGAAGGACTGTGCCTGATATTCATATGATGAAGGCATAATCTTTCAATCAGTTTAATTGAAGTCTGGAGCTGGCATGTCAGTTAACTGCTAGTAGTCTGTTATTATTTATGTATTATTGTCATTTTGTTTATTTTCATTGGTTAGATCTTCGACATCAGACTCGGACTTCTCTTGAACTGAATTTTAATATGCGTATTGTTATGCGTTTACTTTTCTATATTGGCTAGAGGTATGGGAGAGGTTGAGATCTCATAAACATGTTTAACCCGCCGCATTTTTGCGCCTGTACCAAGTCAGGAGCCTCTAGCCTTTGTTAGTCTTGTATTATTTTTAATTTTAGTTTCTTGTGTACAATTTGGAGTTTAGTGTGGCGTTCATTATCACTGAACTAGTATATATATTTGTTTAGGGCCAGCTGAAGGACGCCTCAGGTGCGAGAATTTCGCAGCATTGAAGACCTGTTGGTGACCTTCTGTTGTTGTCTGTTCTATGGTCGGGTTGTTGTCTCTTTGACACATTCCCCATTTCCATTCTCAATTTTATCTTGTTTTGTTCAGAAAAAAGTAGTATCATCTGCTAGTTGACTAATCTTTAATGTGTGAGTTTTGCCATCAAGTTTAATTTCAAAGTTGTTGAGGTCGTGGTCTTGTCTGATCCTACATGCTAAAATTTAAACAGCAATTACAAAATTATCGCACTGCATGAGCACCCTGCCTAATCCCACGAAAAATGTTTTCTTTTTTTTTATTATCAGTATACAGAAGTAAAAGTAAAATCACAAAAAATACTGAACTCCGAGGAAAATTCAAAAGGAAATTCCCCAATCAAATGGCAAAATCAAAAGTTCAAACATCAAACGAATGGATAACAACTGTGATATTCCTGTATTGGTACAGGCATTTTCTTATGTATAAAATGGTGGATTGAACCTTGTTTTATAGCTAGCTAAACTCTCTCACTTGTATGACAGTCGCATCAAATTCCATTATATTGACAACGATGTGTGAACAAAACAAACAGACCAATATAGGTAAAAATGTCAAAATAAATTTTGGCAGTCAACATTGTGTTATCATCTTAATCACTATAAAACAAACAAATGTAACGAAGAAGCACAAAAAGCATACATCAAATTTAACATCCCTATTTTGCTTATATTTTACGATTTTATATATCTATGTAAAATCCATCCATAAGGATGGAAGGTTTTAAGCACTGGTGTAAAATCGGCCGTTTGAAATTCGCACAGGTAGACATAAAATAATTTGTCGTTCAAAGTATGACAGGATACATAAATACAGAGTCACGTAAAATATATATATCACAAAAACAGACTTAACAGAATATCTTGTAAAACTCTCACACTTAACTCATCAATGCCTGGGGCTTTAATAAGTTTCATTTAAATAGTATTGAATTTACACTATCCAGATTCATTTGCAATATAAGAAGATTGTTTCCGAATTTGTTTAAATAAAATTTTGGTATTACAGTCCAGTTTAAAATTGCTCTGCATTTAATCTTTTAATCCAACCTATTTTTATTGTTTCTATGTATTTCTCTACATTAATCATTTTAATCCCCAATTTAATTTGTCATAACTTAGTACAGAACGTTTAACCTTTTCCGTTTTGTTATTCCATAAAAATTCATATATCATTTTTTTTAAATTGGTTAAAATACTCTTTATCTATGGTCGAGACAGATGTTAAAAATGTAATATTAGGAATAATTAATGATTTAGTAACTGTGATCCTCCCTATCATGGTTAAGTTTCTCTTTTCCAATTAAGAATAATTTTGCTGATTTTTCCAAAAGTTTTTCAGCATTTAATCTTTGACACTCTTTTTATTATGACCAAAATATATTCCTAGGCTTTTACAGGTTTATTTGTCAAGTTAATATTTTCATGTTTATCTTTGCAGTTTTTGTTTCCCAATCCAAACACCCCAGTTTAAGCTCTGTTTAATTTCAACCCTGACAATGTTCCAAATGTTTCAATCATATTAAGAGTTTTGAAATATCTTGTTAAAGATTGCATATTTTGGCGTTAATATTGATTCACTTATAGGGTCTTTGCATCGGAACTAAACACATTTTTATAAAACCAGTTGTTGGCATGACACGGGTTATGTTCTTCTCATATATGTTATGATGGTATGATACTAAACCCTAACGGGAAGGACTGTGCCTGATATTCATATGATGAAGACATAATCTTTCAATCAGTTTAATTGAAGTCTGGAGCTGGCATGTCAGTTAACTGCTAGTAGTCTGTTGTTATTTATGTATTATTGTCATTTTGTTTATTTTCATTGGTTAGATCTTCTGACATCAGACTCGGACTTCTCTTGAACTGAATTTTAATATGCGTATTGTTATGCGTTTACTTTTCTATATTGGCTAGAGGTATAGGGGAGGTTGAGATCTCATAAACATGTTTAACCCCGCCGCATTTTGCGCCTGTACCAAGTCAGGAGCCTCTAGCCTTTGTTAGTCTTGTATTATTTTTAATTTTAGTTTCTTGTGTACAATTTGAGTTTAGTATGGCGTTCATTATCACTGAACTAGTATATATATTTGTTTAGGGGCCAGCTGAAGGACGCCTCCGGGTGCGGGAATTTCTCGCTGCATTGAAGACCTGTTGGTGACCTTCTGCTGTTGTCTGTTCTATGGTCGGGTTGTTGTCTCTTTGACACATTCCCCATTTCCATTCTCAATTTTATCTTGTTTTGTTCTAAGAAAAAGTGGTATCATCTGCTAGTTGACTAATCTTTAATGTGTGAGTTTTGCCATCAAGTTTAATTTCAAAGTTTTGAGGTCGTGGTCTTGTCTGATCCTACATGCTAAAATTTCAACAGCAATTACAAAATTATCGCACTGCATGAGCACCCTGCCTAATCCCACGAAAAATGTTTTCTTTTTTTTAATATCAGTATACAGAAGTAAAAGTAAAATCACAAAAATACTGAACTCCGAGGAAAATTCAAAAGGAAATTCCCCAATCAAATGGCAAAATCAAAAGTTCAAACACATCAAACGAATGGATAACAACTGTGATATTCCTGGCTTGGTACAGGCATTTTCTTATGTATAAAATGGTGGATTGAACCTTGTTTTATAGCTAGCTAAACCTCTCACTTGTATGACAGTCGCATCAAATTCCATTATATTGACAACGATGTGTGAACAAAACAAACAGACACAATAGGTAAAATGTCAAAATAGGGTACAGCAGTCAACATTGTGTTATCATCTTAATCACTATAAAACAAACAAATGTAACGAAGAAGCACAAAAGGCATACATCAAATTTAACATCCTCATTTTGCTTATATTATACGATTTTATATATCTATGTAAAATCCACCCATAAAGGATGGAAGGTTTTAAGTACTGGCGTAAAATCGGCCGTTTGAAATTCGCACAGGTAGACATAAAATAATTTTGTCGTTCAAAGTATGACGGGATACATAAATACAGAGTCACGTAAAATATATATCACAAAAACAGACTTAACAGAATATCTTGTAAAACTCTACACTTAACTCATCAATGCCTGGGGCTTTATTAAGTTTCATTTTAAATAAAGATTCCGTGCATTCCTGGATACTTAATAGACCTTCCATGCTATCACTTTCTTGATTGGTTAATTTATGATCAATTTCTGTATTCATCATGTAATCTTTAATATAAGTTTTGTTAGGGTTTGAACGTTTGTATATATCAAGATAAAATTCTCTTTCAAGTTGCAATATTTTGTAGGATCTCTGTGCATCTCCCATTTTTGTCTTTAAGAGCTGTTATAATTGTTTTTTTTTTTTTTTTTTTGCCTAGCTTTTTCTAATCCTAAAATGAACTTTGTATCTTTTCCCTTCTTCCACCCATTTAATTCTTGATCTAATTTGTGCCCCTTTAGTTTTTGATTCATATAGATTACTAAGTTTATTTTCTAATCTATTGATTTCTTCTTTAAAAGAGATAATAACATCTTCTTGGCATTTCATACTTATACATTGATTTAAATTTTAAGTTTATTTTCTAAAATGTTTACATCTTTTACATTGTTTTGTGCTTTCCTTTACAGAATGCTATACTATAGTCTCGCAATGAAATATGAAGTTACCATTGTTATGTATATTGAAAGCATGTTTTATAAAAGCGCTGAATTATTTTTGTGCAAACGTTGTCACTAGTTTCGACTTTTAAAGACTCTCCTTGCAATGGAAATTCGTTCTTTTATTCGCAATTGATTATGGATAAGATTGTTTTACGTGCCTACTTTTTTGAGTCAATATTTTCAACAAAATTAACTCAACAATTAAAATCAACAATGCCGTTATATTAGGTACAATAATTGTACAGTTGATTATCTTGATCTTGATGTTTTGCTTTTTTCTAACGGTCATTCGAAAACACCTGTTAAAAAATCGCCGAAATTTTGTTTCTTATTTTGTGAGATTATTCGACGAGTTTGAAAAGTCACCTGAAATTAATAATAAAAATAGTCAATAATTGTATATTGATGAAGTAAGTAGTCAATGTATAATGGAAAACAGTGTATACTATATAATTTTTCATTCAGATTTTTACAAAATAATCAGTAACTAAGAATGCAGATATATTTCTTCGAATGGGTTTACAACTAATTGTCTGAAATATGAAGTTACCATTGTTAAATTTCAATGAAAGCATCTTTTCACAAAAGCGCTGATTTATTTTTGCAACTTTGTCACTAGTTTCGACTTTTAAAGACTCTCCTTGCAATAGAAAAACGTTCTTTTATTCGCAATTGATTATGGATGAGATTGTTTTACGTGTCTACTTTTTGAGTCAATATTTTCAACAAAATTAAACCAAACTCAACAATGCCATTATATTAGGTAGAATAATTGTACAGTTGATTATCTTGATCTTGATGTTTTGCTTTTTTCTAACGATCATTCGAATATACCTGTTAAAAAATCGCCGAAATTTTTGCTTCTTATTTTGTGAGATTATTGGACGAGTTTGAAAAGTCTCCTGAAATTAATAATAAAAATGGTCAATAATTGTATATTGATGAAGTAAGTAATCAATGTATAATGGAAAACAGTGTATACTATATATTTTTTCAATCAGATTTTGTACAAAATAATCAGTAAATAAGAATGCAGATATATGTGTTCGAATGGGTTTACAACTAATTGTCTGAAATATGAAGTTACCATTGTTAAGTTCAATGAAAGCATCTTTCTAAGCATGGTTCTAAAATGTTGCGCGAGTCCCATATTTCCTTATATTACAGTGTGACTACCACATGTGAAGATAAGAATCATTTGACATCTTACTGATGAAGGAAATTAATTATCCGAATCATTTAACAGTTGTTCATGATTTTATTTTATTTTTTGTTTTTGGTGATGTTGTACCCTTTTAGACTTGCTTATTATATATTATATTTTGTAGTGTACTGTATCATAATTATATGATCCATCGCCCCGTAAGATTTATCGTTGGCTATTAACCATATATATATATATATAAAGTGCCTAGAAAATCAATAATCAGGATAAGGTGTCTGCGCAATACTAGGCGTGTTGTCGTAGAAGTTAGAAATAAAATTACAGGTTCCAGCCCTGCTCGGGTGGAAGTAAAGAAACAGATCTACTCTAACATCGTTAGGTTGATTTTCTAGGCACTTTATACATATTCTAACGCCTGGTATTTCTTAATCATAAGAAATCCGATGAACAAGGTATAATTTGCAGTTGCCACTACACATAGGCAGACATATACATATATTAATTTACAGTGATTGTATGCTTCTAAAAATAGATTAGCATCCTGTAATTATACTGAAGAGATGAGAAGGTCTGATGATCATTTCTGTACACTAAAAGAATACTTCGTGTATTGTATCAGATATCGTTGTTTAATTTCTACGAGAAGGTAACACCTCCCGAAACGAAAGCTGATTTTTATCAGCTATAGTTAGAGGAGGGATAAGGTATCTGCGCAATACTAGGCGGTGTTGTCGTAGAAGTTAGAAATAAAAGTACAGGTTCCAGCCCCGCTCGGGTGGAAGTAAAGAAACAGATCTACTCTAACATCGTTAGGTTGATTTTCTAGGCACTTTATACATACAGATGGGTGCGGTCCTAACCTTGACAAAAGTTAACTTGGAGCAGACTTGTTGACTGCTTTCTAAGTTAACTTGAGAATTTTTAAGCAGACAAGCAAGTTAACTTCGTCGTTGGTGGACCAGACCTACGGTCTGCTTTTTAGGACTGCTGCAGACCTATCGACAGGTCTGCTCCAGACCAGACCTGTGGACAAGTCTGCTTTTGACCAGTCCTGAAGACAGGTCTGCCCCAGACCAGACCTGTGGACAAGTCTGCTTTTGACCAGTCCTGGGGACAGGTCTGCCCCAGACCAGACCTGTGGACAGGTCTGCTCCTGACCAGACCTGTGGACAGGTCTGCTTCTGACCAGACCTGTGGACAAGTCTGCTATTGACCAGACCTGTCTGCTTATGACATATTATCGTGTTTAAGAGTTTTCATATCAGACTTGAGCTTTAATTAAAATATGTAAACAACATTCGCATTGTTTTTCCCCAGATAGCAAATTTCTTTACTCGCTAGACTCTACTAGATATTATACAAAATTCTTTTTTATATTTGATATATTCTTATATACATAAAACAATGGCTATACAATAAAATAGAGGAAATGAGAGTTTTTTTTTTTTTTTTTTTTTTTATTAGAAGGCGGATAGAAAGGTTATCCAACGCATCGGAACAATATTCTTATATCATGGGATATCAACATCATTGTCGACGTTGCTTCGTTCCCCGTTTTTACCTGTCTCTTTCTAAATTTTACTTTTATGCATTTATACATGCATGGATATTTGAATTTCATTGTTATTCAACTTGTTTGCATTGGATTTACTATTCTATTTTCCGCAGAATATTCTAACGATAATTGTACAATTCTGGATACATAGTACGGTGTGGTAAAACTATCAACAATCTCGTCAAATTCGTCAGATTTGTCGAGAGATTCAAAATGTCTTTGCCAATTAATTGATATATGGGACGTCCCAAAACTATACTCAATGTGCACTTGAATGAAATAGTTGCCACTTGACGTTTAACTACAAACAAAATCAATCAACCGACATAATAGATTAACAGTATACTATTCCCAGAAGAGAACCTCATACTTTTTATTAAAAGTACAAATGAATTCAGACATGTCAGTGTTGGTACTTGGATGATGCGGCCTAATAGTTTTGTTTTACACACCATCCTGAACTACTATCTCTAGTGACTGTTCAATATTACGAATACAGAGATCAAATGCTGACACTCAATTTATGCGGAAAAATTTTGCATTAATTGTTTTCCAATATTATTGCTTACATTTGCGGTCCTACTAAAATGTGCACAGGAGCGCCAGGAGAAGACATAAAGGCGCTAGGTACAATACTATGTGGGTACATAGATTTACAAATTAAAGTGCACATATGGTCAGTTTTGGTTGAAACAGTCAAATAATTTTGTTGTACATGTCAGCATGAGGTATCAAAACTACTGAAATATTGTTACGTATCAATATTTTGAATAAAAGGAGGACATGCTGGCACCCTAAATTTATGCGAACAAAATTTGTTGTTATTCTATTGCAATATTGCTGTCCATTGTACATGTTGTATTATACATTGAATCCTGACATAAAAAATATGGCTGATTTACTATGCGGTTATATAGATTTACAAATTAAAGTGCACATATGGTCAGTTTTGGTCGATGCAGTCAAATAATTTTGATGTACAAGTCAGTATGAGGTATCAAAACTACTGAAATTTTGTTACGTATCAATATTTTGAATAAAAGGAGGACATGCTGGCACCCTGAATTTATGCGAACAAAAATTTGTTGTTATTGTATTGCAATGTTGCTGTCCATTGTATTATACATTGAATTCTGACATAAAAAAATGGCTGATTTACTATGCAGGTATATACAATTACAAATTAAAGTGCACATATGGTCAGTTTTGGTCAATGCGGTCAAATAATTTTGTTGTACAAGTCAGCATGAGGTATCAAAACTACTGAAATTTTGTTACATATCAATATTTTGAATAAAAGAAGGACATGCTGGCACCCTGAATTTATGCGAACAAAATTTGTTGTTATTGTATTGCAATATTGCTGTCCATTGTATTATACATTGAATCCTGACATAAAAATATGGCTGATTTACTATGTGGGTATATAGATTTACAAATTAAAGTGCACATATGGTCAGTTTTGGTTGATGCGGTCAAATAATTTTGTTGTACAAGTCAGCATGAGGTACAAAAATGTATCAAAACTACTGAAATATTGTTACGTATCAATATTTTGAATAAAAGGAGGACATGCTGGCACCCTAAATTTATGCAAACAAAATTTGTTGTTATTGTATTGCAATATTGCTGTCCATTGTATTATACATTGAATCCTGACATAAAAATATGGCTGATTTACTATGCGGGTATATAGATTTACAAATTAAAGTGCACATATGGTCAGTTTTGGTCGATGCGGTCAAATAATTTTGTTCTACAAGTCAGCATGAGGTTTCAAAACTACTGAAATTTTGTTACGTATCAATATTTTGAATAAAAGGAGGACATAATGGCAACCTTAATTTATGCGAAAAAAATTTGTTGTTATTGTATTTCAATATTGCTGTCATTTGTATTATTACATTGAACCCCGACATAAAAATGTGGCTGATTTACTATGCGGGTATATAGATTTACAAATCAAGTGCACATATGGTCAGTTTTGGTTGAAGCGGTCAAATAATTTTGTTGTACAAGTCAGCATGAGGTATCAAAACTACTGAAATTTTGTTACGTATCTATATTTTGAATTAAACATGTTAAAGGTGGACATGCTGGCACCCTAAATTTTTGCGAACAAAATTTGTTGTTATTGTATTGCAATATTGCTGTCCATTGTACATGTTGTATTATATATTGAATCCTGACATAAAAATATGGCTGATTTACTATGCGGGTATATAGATTTACAAATTAAAGTGCACATATGGTCAGTTTTGGTCGATGCGGTAAAATAATTTTGTTGTACAAGTCAGCATGAGGTATCAAAACTACTGAAATTTTGTTACATATCAATATTTTGAATAAAAGAAGGACATGCTGGCACCCTGAATTTATGCGAACAAAATTTGTTGTTATTGTATTGCAATATTGCTGTCCATTGTATTATACATTGAATCCTGACATAAAAATATGGCTGATTTACTATGTGGGTATATAGATTTACAAATTAAAGTGCACATATGGTCAGTTTTGGTTGATGCGGTCAAATAATTTTGTTGTACAAGTCAGCATGAGGTACAAAAATGTATCAAAACTACTGAAATATTGTTACGTATCAATATTTTGAATAAAAGGAGGACATGCTGGCACCCTAAATTTATGCAAACAAAATTTGTTGTTATTGTATTGCAATATTGCTGTCCATTGTATTATACATTGAATCCTGACATAAAAATATGGCTGATTTACTATGCGGGTATATAGATTTACAAATTAAAGTGCACATATGGTCAGTTTTGGTCGATGCGGTCAAATAATTTTGTTCTACAAGTCAGCATGAGGTTTCAAAACTACTGAAATTTTGTTACGTATCAATATTTTGAATAAAAGGAGGACATAATGGCAACCTTAATTTATGCGAAAAAAATTTGTTGTTATTGTATTTCAATATTGCTGTCATTTGTATTTACATTGAACCCGACATAAAAATGTGGCTGATTTACTATGCGGTATATAGATTTACAAATCGAAGTGCACATATGGTCAGTTTTGGTTGAAGCGGTCAAATAATTTTGTTGTACAAGTCAGCATGAGGTATCAAACTACTGAAATTTTGTTACGTATCTATATTTTGAATTAAACATGTTAAAGGTGGACATGCTGGCACCCTAAATTTTTGAACAAAATTTGTTGTTATTGTATTGCAATATTGCTGTCCATTGTACATGTTGTATTATATATTGAATCCTGACATAAAAATATGGCTGATTTACTATGCGGTATATAGATTTACAAATTAAAGTGCACATATGGTCAGTTTTGGTCGATGCGGTAAAATAATTTTGTTGTACAAGTCAGCATGAGGTATCAAAACTACTGAAATTTTGTTACATATCAATATTTTGAATAAAAGAAGGACATGCTGGCACCCTGAATTTATGCGAACAAAAATTTGTTGTTATTGTATTGCAATATTGCTGTCCATTGTATTATACATTGAATACTATGTGGGTACATAGATTTACAAATTAAAGTGCACATATGGTCAGTTTTGGTCGATGCGGTCAAATAATTTTGATGTACAAGTCAGTATGAGGTATCAAAACTACTGAAATTTTGTTACGTATCAATATTTTGAATAAAAGGAGGACATGCTGGCACCCTGAATTTATGCGAACAAAAATTTGTTGTTATTGTATTGCAATGTTGCTGTCCATTGTATTATACATTGAATTCTGACATAAAAAAATGGCTGATTTACTATGCAGGTATATACAATTACAAATTAAAGTGCACATATGGTCAGTTTTGGTCGATGCGGTCAAATAATTTTGTTGTACAAGTCAGCATGAGGTATCAAAACTACTGAAATTTTGTTACGTATCAATATTTTGAATAAAAGAAGGACATGCTGGCACCCTGAATTTATGCGAACAAAAATTTGTTGTTATTGTATTGCAATATTGCTGTCCATTGTATTATACATTGAATCCTGACATAAAAAAAATATGGCTGATTTACTATGTGGGTATATAGATTTACAAATTAAAGTGCACATATGGTCGGTTTTGGTAGATGCAGTCAAATAATTGTGTTGTACAAGTCAGCATGAGGTACAAAAATGTATCAAAACTACTGAAATATTGTTACGTATCAATATTTTGAATAAAAGGAGGACATGCTGGCACCCTAAATTTATGCAAACAAAAATTTGTTGTTATTGTATTGCAATATTGCTGTCCATTGTACATGTTGTATTATACATTGAATCCTGACATAAAAATATGGCTGATTTACTATGTGGGTATATAGATTTACAAATTAAAGTGCACATATGGTCGGTTTTGGTAGATGCAGTCAAATAATTGTGTTGTACAAGTCAGCATGAGGTATCAAAACTACTGAAATTTTGTTACGTATCAATATTTTGAATAAAAGGAGGACATGCTGGCACCCTGAATTTATGCGAACAAAAATTTGTTGTTATTGTATTGCAATATTGCTGTCCTTTGTATTATACATTGAATCCTGACATAAAAAAATGGCTGATTTACTATGCAGGTATATACATTTACAAATTAAAGTGCACATATGGTCAGTTTTGGTCGATGCGGTCAAATAATTTTGTTGTACAAGTCAGCATGAGGTATCAAAACTACTGAAATTTTGTTACGTATCAATATTTTAAATAAAAGGAGGACATGCTGGCAATTTGTTGTTATTGTATTGCAATATTGCTGTCCATTGTATTATACATTGAATCCTGACATAAAAATATGGCTGATTTACTATGTGGGTATATAGATTTACAAATTAAAGTGCACATATGGTCAGTTTTGGTCGATGCGGTCAAATAATTTTGTTGTACAAGTCAGCATGAGGTATCAAAACTACTGAAATTTTGTTACGTATCAATATTTTAAATAAAAGGAGGACATGCTGGCAATTTGTTGTTATTGTATTGCAATATTGCTGTCCATTGTATTATACATTGAATCCTGACATAAAAAATATGGCTGATTTACTATGCGGGTATATAGATTTACAAATTAAAGTGCACATATGGTCAGTTTTGGTCGATGCGGTCAAATAATTTTGTTGTACAAGTCAGCATGAGGTTTCAAAACTACTGAAATTTTGTTACGTATCAATATTTTGAATAAAAGGAGGACATAATGGCAACCTTAATTTATGCGAAAAAAAATTTGTTGTTATTGTATTTCAATATTGCTGTCATTTGTATTACACATTGAACCCCGACATAAAAAATGTGGCTGATTTACTATGCGGGTATATAGATTTACAAATCAAAGTGCACATATGGTCAGTTTTGGTCGAAGCGGTCAAATAATTTTGTTGTACAAGTCAGCATGAGGTATCAAAACTACTGAAATTTTGTTACGTATCTATATTTTGAATTAAACATGTTAAAGGTGGACATGCTGGCACCCTAAATTTTTGCGAACAAAATTTGTTGTTATTGTATTGCAATATTGCTGTCCATTGTACATGTTGTATTATATATTGAATCCTGACATAAAAATATGGCTGATTTACTATGCGGGTATATAGATTTACAAATTAAAGTGCACATATGGTCAGTTTTGGTCGATGCGGTAAAATAATTTTGTTGTACAAGTCAGCATGAGGTATCAAAACTACTGAAATTTTGTTACGTATCAATATTTTAAATAAAAGGAGGACATGCTGGCACCCTGAATTTATGTGAACAAAAATTTGTTGTTATTGTATTGCAATATTGCTGTCCATTGTATTATACATTGAATCCTGACATAAAAATATGGTTGATTTACTATGCCAGTATATAGATTTACAAATTAAAGTGCACATATGGTCAGTTTTGGTCGATGCGGTCAAATAATTTTGTTGTACAAGTCAGCATGAGGTATCAAAACTACTGAAATTTTGTTACATATCAATATTTTGAATAAAAGGTGGACATGCTGGCACCCTAAATTTATGCTAACAAAAATTTGTTGTTATTGTATTGCAATATTGAATTGCTGTCCATTGTATTATACATTGAATGCTGACATACATTTTTAAAAATATGGCTGATTTACTATGTGGGTCTATAGATTTACAAATTAAAGTGCACATATGGTCAGTTTTGGTTGATACGGTCAAATAATTTTGTTGTACAAGTCAGCATGAGGTATCAAAACTACTGAAATTTTGTTACCTATCAATATTTTAAATAAAAGGAGGACATGCTGGCACCCTGAATTTATGTGAACAAAATTTGTTGTTATTGTATTGCAATATTGCTGTCCATTGTATTATACATTGAATCCTGACATAAAAATATGGCTGATTTACTATGCGGGTATATAGATTTACAAATTAAAGTGCACATATGGTCAGTTTTGTTGATGCGGTCAAATAATTTTGTTGTACAAGTCAGCATGAGGTTTCAAAACTACTGAAATTTTGTTACGTATCAATATTTTGAATGAAAGGAGGACATAATGGCAACCTTAATTTATGCGAAAAAAATTTGTTGTTATTGTATTTCAATATTGCTGTCATTTGTATTACATTGAACCCGACATAAAAATGTGGCTGATTTACTATGCGGGTAAATAGATTTACAAATCAAAGTGCACATATGGTCAGTTTTGGTCAAAGCGGTCAAATAATTTTGTTGTACAAGTCAGCATTAGGTATCAAAACTACTGAAATTTTGTTACGGATCTATATTTTGAATAAAAGGTGGACATGCTGGCACCCTAAATTTTTGCGAACAAAATTTGTTGTTATTGTATTGCAATATTGCTGTCCGTTGTATTACACATTGAATCCTGACATAAAAATGTGGCTGATTTAATATGTGGGTATATAGATTTACAAATTAAAGTGCACATATGGTCAGTTTTGGTCGATGCGGTCAAATAATTTTGTTGTACAAGTCAGCATGAGGTATCAAAACTACTGAAATTTTGTTACGGATCTATAGTTTGAATAAAAGGTGGACATGCTGGCACCCTAAATTTTGCGAACAAAAATTTGTTGTTATTGTATTGCAATATTGCTGTCCATTGTATTACACATTGAATCCTGACATAAAAATGTGGCTGATTTAATATGTGGGTATATAGATTTACAAATTAAAGTGCACATATTGTCAGTTTGGTCGATGCGGTCAAATAATTTTGTTGTACAAGTCAGCATGAGGTATCAAAACTACTGAAATTTTGTTACATGATGCGGCCTAATAGTTTTGTTTTACACACCATCCTGAACTACTATCTCTAGTGACTGTTCAATATTATGAATACAGAGATCAAATGCTGACACTCTCAATTTATGCGGAAAAATTTTGCATTAATTGTTTTCCAATATTATTGCTTACATTTGCGGTCCTACTAAAATGTGCACAGGAGCGCCAGGAGAAGACATAAAGGCGCTAGGTACAATACTATGTGGGTACATAGATTTACAAATTAAAGTGCACATATGGTCAGTTTTGGTTGAAACGGTCAAATAATTTTGTTGTACAAGTCAGCATGAGGTATCAAAACTGTATCAATATTTTGAATAAAAGGAGGACATGCTGGCACCCTAAATTTATGCGAACAAAATTTGTAGTCATGTGTGTAAATGATGCTTTCATTTTGTATAATACGTGATAAATTCTATCCTGAAATTAAAATATTGCTGATTGTGGCTACATAGATCAAGGACGTTTAACTGACAAGGAGGTATAACTAACAAGGACGTACAACTAACATCTAATATACGTCCTTTCATAGATATACATAATAAAGTGCAAATATGGTTGAATTTGATAGGTATTGGAATATATATATTCAGTGCCCGTTATCATTGTAACCAAGATCGTTTTTAATTTATAGATTGGCAGATCACAGATAAATTTGTGTTACAAGCAACGTTTTATGTGTACTTTATTTTCAAATATTTATATTTAATCCTGTTTATAAAATAACGGAAGTACTAATTTTACTTTATTTTCGATGTTTATACAACTAAACAAAGATATTAATTTTTTTTTTTTAAATCGATGTAGAGCAGTCCTGGTTACAAGTTAACTTAGTGTTGAGCAGACCAGTCAAAAGTTAACTTGGGAACAGGTCTGGTTTCGATCGGATTTGTCAAAGCAAAAGTTAACTTATGTTAACTTTGTGGCAGGACTGGTTTGGAAGTTAACTTATTTTAACTTTAGGGCAGGACTGGTTTCTAAGTTAACTTATGTTAACTTATGACAGGACTTGTTCGAAGTTAACTTATATCAATAGCGGACCTGTTTCCAAGTTAACTTTTGGCAGACATAAAACAGTCCTAGGACCAAGTCCGCTTTTCAAGTTAACTAGATTGTGGTCCTAGGACTGGTCAGAGCAGTCCTAAATCCGGTCACAGGTTAACTTTGACCAGTCCAAATGACTGGTTATCAAGTTAACTTGCTGTACAGGTTAGGGCTGCACCCATCTGTATTCTAACGCCTGGTATTTCTTAATCATAAGAAATCCGATGGACAAGGTATAATTTGCAGTTGTCACTAAACATAAGCAGACATACATATGATCCGTTCATCCTATTTTGACTCCTTAAAATTCAAGAGTCTATCCTAAATTGAGTTAAATTATGTGGCCTTCCAATAACCGTTTCGATTCCTAACATCACTGAAGAGACATTAATTGTCGAAATCCGGATATGGTGTACAAAAATCTTTGCACCTTTGTTTGCGGTATACCATCTTTGCCGCAAGTTTATTGTTTTCTGTTTGGTATTAAATTTATAGTTAAGATCCATTTATTACACCTTGTGATCCGTTTTTGGCAATCGCCAATGGCAGTCAGCAGGATTTAAGAACATTTATTGTTCGACCTGTTAGTCAAATGCGTTTTGTTAGAATAGACTTTTCACTTTTTGGTCTTTTGGAAATTGTTGTTTGTGCTGTATTTAGGCCCTCTACCACGGACTTTGCTTTACATGCACACGTATAAAATTGCGGTTTTATCCAACGCAATCATAGGTTTGAACGTTGTTTTCAATTTAGATTTGTTTATATTTTTCGTTTGGGCTTGTATTATATTTGCCTTCGGGTTGATATGATCCGTTCATCCTATTTTGACTCCTCAAAATTCAAGAGTCTATCCTAAATTGAGGTACATTATGTGGCCTTCCAATAACCGTTTCGATTCGTAACATCACTGAAGAGACATTAATTGTCGAAATCCGGATATGGTGTACAAAATATCTTTGCACCTTTCTTTGCGGTATACCATTTTGCCGCAAGTTTATTGTTTTCTGTTTGGTACTGAATTTATAGGTAAGATCCATTTATTACACCTTGTGATCCGTTTATTTGGCAATCGCCAATGGCAGTCAGCAGGATTTAAGAACATTTGTTGTTCGACCTGTTAGACAAATGCGTTTTGTTAAAATATACTTTTCACTTTTTGGTCTGTTGGAAAATGTTGTTTGTGCTGTATTTAGACCCTCTAACAAGAAATTTGTTTTACATGCACACGTATTAAAATTGCGGTTTTATCCAACGCAATCATAGGTTTGAACGTTGTTTTCAATTTAGACTATATATATATATATATATATATATATATATATATATATATATATATATATATAATTTGCGATTATCTATAGTTCTGTTACTTTCTATGTCTATAAACCAACGATAGACAAGTGCGTACATTTTGTAAAATATTTTCAAAACGTCTATAATCAATGACAACAGATATATACTTACATTTTTTTTCAAATTTTACCCTAGGAACATATCTAAATAGATTTTCATTTCATCAAATCTTTAGATGTTATTATTCAGATTTTGATAAATATCATTCTTTACACCAGAAATGTCATCCATAAACAAGTGGCAGTACAATTGTATAGTTTTACACGTATGAGTTTAGTAATGACTAGTATATCACTGTCGGACTCGAGACAAAATGTACAATTGATGTGTATTACTACTAATAGTACACTGGTACGCTCAACAGTGAAGCGATGCATGAACCTGCATTATGTAATTGTGTAATAAGAGTGGAAGTCGCTAGATTACCCGGATATGTCACCTCACATTACATCGGGCCATAGCTGATGACCAAATTAGGAAAGGACCAAATTAAATAAATGTACATGTATTAAATAAAGAGTTATGAAAACAACCGTACCCTTAACAAGTAATTTTGACACTGAATTACGACTACGTTAGTCCCTGCTTGTTTTTGCACTTTGTGGTTTATAGATATCACTTGCGTCTACATGTAGAGAATTTATATTCTCAATTTAAAATTAGCTTCACTTTTAAAAGTTCCATATTAATATTTTCAGCCTTTTCCCATGTGAACCAACTTTTTGCACCAGGGACAAACATAACAGCTTTAACGGTATGGGTTTTACTTATTGTTGAAGGCCTAACGGTGACCTATAGTTGTTAACTTCTATGATGGAGAGTTGTCTCATTGGCAATCATATCACATCCTCTTGTTTTCATATTCCACAGATCTAACTTTCAACAAGTCTAAACTGTTTACGGAATTAATTCAACAATTTCAACATTTTCACGATAGTTTTTTTTTTTTTTTTTTTTTTTTCATTTAATAAAGACTTTTTTTAAATAAATACTGTTTTCTAAGTTGGTAATTGTAAAAAATATTTGCAACGTAAACGATAAGATTTATCGATTGGAATGATGTAAACAATGAATATTTTCTGTTCCTTTTACATTGGTCCCTTTATTGATTATTAAATAGCTACCAGCATTCTCGTTTTATTTTTAGCGAAATAACTTAGATGACGCTAGTTTTCATATCACTTATCAACAATCTTTTTATCTAGAGCTACTGCATGTGTACAAATTATTATTATTATTTTTTAATTTGTATTTTTAACTGATTTACTTTTTCGCTACATTTAAAACATCTGTCATCAAAACTATAAGTTACTTAAATGACTTTTAAGCATTTTATGGTTAATTGATTGTACTTATCATTCATAAAGGTCAGATTCACACTACAGATTCATTTCTCCATTCAATCAATCAATCTAACCAAATCTTGCATACTCTGTTAAAAACTCTAAGACTATTAAAATAATGTGAGAAAAGTATAACCAACTGACCTGTTAAGTAATAATTCAGATTCCCAAAGTTTTGCAGTAACTACAGCAATATATATTTATCAATTTAACAAACTCTAGAATTATAAAATATAACTGCTCAGTAAGACAGTTGAAATGAGAGTGTCCAGAACAATAGAAATGCAGTAATCTTTTTCAAATAGGGTTAATACCTTTTGGCCGATCAATCTAAATTCTGGACACTAGTGATAGATTCAACCAAACTTTTTCAGATGTTGGTGTCTATATAGTATGGCATGCTCTTAACCGCCAGGTGTCTATACAAGTTATGAATAATAAAAAAAAAAAAAAAATCGGAGATCGGTCAACAACACCACGCTCTTCAAATGACAAAGAAAACATTAATATGTGATATGAGACAGCAACTGACAATGATCATACCTTGCTAAAGACAAACGAATACGGTAGGGTTAGGGACTTCTTCCTATAAATGTCTTTATCAGACAAGATATCCGACTATTCCGACAGTAGCATGACAATAATTAACACCTGCTATGATATAACCTGTAATACCTGGAAGGTCGTAAATTAATATGTAGCTGATTTATAAAATTATAATCTTACCTATAAAGATATTTTAAGATTGTTGGATGATAGATTCTTGAAAAAATTTACATTGTCTCTATACATACACTTACGGATAAAAACGGTATCGGTGATAGAAAATAATAAATGTCAATATATTTAAACTCTTTCAATCTAACTTAACTGAATTTCGTTTTGATATATCAGTTATCAATTATGTTTTTATTAAGAAAAACAGGAAGTCAATCAGTTCTAAAAATATACACTTTACATTTCTTTTTACGACAAAACGTTCCTCGTAAGAGCTTAACACTTAATAGAAATAAGAAGATGAGGTATGAGTGTTAATGAGACAAATCTCCATCCAAGTCACAATGTGTTAAAAGTAAACAATTATAGGTCAAAGTACGGCCTTCAACACGGCGCCTTGGTTCACAACGAACAGCAAGCTATAAAGGGCCCCAAAATGACTAGTGTAAAACAATTCAACCAGGAAAACCAAAGGTTTAATCTGTATAAAAACGAGAAACGAGAAACTCTTATGAACCACATCAACAAACGACACACACTGAACAACAGGTTCCTGACTTAGAACAGGTGCAAACAAATGCAGCGGTTTTAAACGTTTTAACAGGCGCCAATCTTCACCTTAATCTTAAGTAGTAGTGTAACATTACAACATAGAAAGACACACTATAAATATCAATTGAAATGGCTTAGCTCAATCAAAAGACATATTAACAAACACAAGTAAACATACACTGAACGAATAAATTTGATCTATGACACAATATAAATACAATATCAATAAAAAGGGGAATGTAAAACAATATCAGAACGATGAATACAACCTTGAACAAAATGGCGTTAAATAAAATAAAGTACACAGGTAAATATAATGATTTTGTTGTAAGGAGTACATGGAATACGGACATATTTATTACCAAATAAATAAATTTGTTGTTCTTGGTACGAGAACAGAATTGAAAATTTATCGTCATACTAAATACTTATAAAAGGTGGTACGTATTAAAAATAGTGAGACGAGATAAACACAAAAAGGTAAAATTGAATAACAAAATGCATTACAAATTGTGTCAACAGGTCAAATTAACACGAAAGTACGATTTGAGAGTACTCGCAGTTACTGAAAGCTAGTTAAAAGCCAAAAACAATAAATAATAAACAATTATACATCAGAGATTAAAATCAACCGAAACACATCCCAAGGATTTTGTGTTTTAACGCCATGGACAGTCAAAGAAGACATGACTTGTGCAATGCCAAAATAAAAGTATCGACAGGCAGTAAGATAGTTAGGATTTAACCTTAAAATAAATATGTATTATGTTATATATAGATAAAGCAATTTCTATATCGAAAATGAACGTGGATGTGACACGCTTTATCAGAAAAGGTCGACTGATGGTCATAGGTAGTATTTGTCAGCGTCACTTAAATGAGTTGCTTTTAGAAATTAGCACCAACACCAACAGTTGTGTGAAATTGAACGTTACTGCTTGCGATACATCATTGTGTGAAAGGGTTTTCAAATGCACTGGTTTATAAACGTAATTTCACATGTATATATATATATATTTTTTTTAAATTACCCTTAAATTTAATTACATGGTTAAACAGATACACGTCACTTCGCTATAACTATTCTTCCGCATGTGAAAAATTCACATAGTTGTGTATTCACTTCACAAAAACTTCGACACTTTCTCAAACACATTAAAAGATCATTCAACATAAGAACACACACATATTGGGACATGCATAAGCCACTAGTCATCAAGAAATTCGGCTTGAAATTGAAGCGATTAAAGAAAAAGCACAGCTGTATAATTCATTGAACGTACCACTATAAACCAGTAAAAGTACATCCTTACATGATTATTAGATTTATCAAATCGAGATAGTTAAATTATTAAATTGCAAAGTCTGAGGTATTTAAAAAAATTCTTTTACATTTCAAACTTATATATATATATAACAACTCGTCTAAACATCAACCCAACAATGTTAGATCTGTAAATTTGCTTTCGCAAATTTTTGTTCTTCCTCGCCGGGATTCGAACCCATGCTACTGAGATATCGTGACACCAAATCGCCTGCACTGTAGCCGTCCCGATAGACCACACGATCACCTGGGCTTCATAAAATGAAGCTTTCGGTGGCCGGGTGTTACCTTTCCACGTCAGTTTTAATCTAGCGTCGTACTACAGTACATGATAAAATTATATAAGGCATGGAGATGTTATTTTACAGATCAGCTAAATTATCTATAGTAAAGGATCCTACAAATTAATGTAAGATACAGTCACAGAAAATAATTATATTTATAAGTACGTCTGAGCCAGTGACAACTCTACAACAGATTGATCCATCGGATAACCAGCAGTGATGGTGATACATGGCTGTGTACATTATGTATATACAACTCGTCTAAACATCAACCCAACAATGTTAGATCTGTAAATTTGCTTTTGCAAATTTTTTGTTCTTCCCTCGCCGGGATTCGAACCCATGCTACTGAGATATCGTGACACCAAATCGCCTGCACTGTAGCCGTCCCGCTAGACCACACGACCACCTGGGCTTCATAAAAATGAAGCTTTCGGTGGCCGGGTGTTCCTTTCCACGTCAGTTTATATATATATATACAACTCGTCTAAACATCAGCCCAACAATGTTAGATCTATTAATTTGCTTTCGCAAATTTTAGTTCTTCCTCGTTGGGATTCGAACTCATGCTACTGAGATATGGTGACACCAATTCGCCTGCACTGTATCCGACGCGCTAGACCACCCGACAACCTAGGCTTCATAAAAATTAAGCTTTCGGTGACCGGGTGTTATCTTTCTCGTCAGTTTTAATCTAGCGTCGTAATACAGTACATGACATATAAAGCATGAAGATGGAATAGTTACAGATCAGCTGAAATATCTATTGTAAAGGATCCTACAAATTAATGCAAGATACAGTCACAGAAATAATTACATTTATAAGAACGTCTGAACCAGTGACAACTCTACAACAGATTTATCCATCGGATCACCAGCAGTGATTGTGATACATGGCTCTGTACATTCTGTATATACAACTCGTCTAAACATCAACCCAACAATGTTAGATCTGTAAATTTGCTTTCGCAAATTTTAGTTCTTCCTGGCAAGGATTCGAACTCATGCTACTGAGATATCGTGACACCAATTCGCCGAAACTGTATCTGACGCGCTAGACCACCCGACCACCTAGGCTTCACAAAATAAAGCTTTCGGTGACCGGGTGTTACCTTTCCTCGTCAGTTTTAATCTAGCGTCGTAATACAGTACATAATATATAAGGCATGAAGATGGAATAGTTACAGATCAGCTGAAATATCTATTGTAAAGGATCCTACAAATTAATGCAAGATACAGTCACAGAAATAATTATATTTATAAGTACGTCTGAACCAGTGATAACTCTACAACAGATTTATCCAGCAGTGATGGTGAAACATTACTGTGTACATTCTGTATATACAACTCGTCTAAACATCAGCCCAACAATGTTAGATCTGTAAATTTGCTTTCGCAAATTATATATATATATAAAAGTCTAAATTGAAAACAACGTTCAAACCTATGATTGCGTGGGATAAAACCGCAATTTTATACGTGTGCATATAAAACAAATTTCGTGGTAGAGGGTCTAAATACAGCACAAACAACAATTTCCAAAAGACCAAAAAAGTGAAAAGTATATTTTAAAAACGCATTTGACTAACAGGTCGAACAACTGATGTTCTTAAACCCTGCTGACTGCCATTGGCAATTGCCAAATAAATGGATCACCAGATCTAACAAAATGGATCTTAATATTGATTTAATACCAAACAGAAAACAATAAACTTGTGGAAAAGATGGTATACCACAAACATGAGTTTCAAAATTTGTACACCATATCCGGATTTCGACAATTAATGTCTCTTCAGTGATGTTAGGGATCGAAACGGTATTTGAAAGGCCACATAATTTACCTCAATTTAAGAAAGACTCTTGAATTTTAAAGAGTCGAAATAGGATGAACGGATCATATAAACCCGAAGGAAAATATAATACAAGCCCAAA
>JAASAO010000806.1:0-34413 GCA_017311375.1 Mytilus coruscus
CAAAATGTCAATGTGTATTCTGATAATGTTTTAGATTTACTGATACTGCAGTTTGCATAGTTGTTACTATTAAAGGTTATATTTCCTTTAGTTTTGTCACCATTGGATGGCCCAATAAATGAAGGTGTACAGATACTATCCACGGTACTAATAACATAATATGGATTGCCTGTAGAACTTCTTCCAACACAATTTGTCTTGTAACATGTTGTATTACAATCTCCATCCAATATCTGAGCACTCAAAGTCAAATTAGACAATACAGGAGTAGGTTCAGTAAAACTATTCACTACTGTCCACATTACTGCCAAAAATATCAACTGTAGATGAATAGCTGCCATTTTTTTTTAGATTTTCATCATTTTGAGTTTATCTGAAAGGAAAAAAAATGAGCCATTTTTTTTTCTTCACCAAGTTTTTAAACAGCTTAAGCTGAGTGCAACAATTAAGAGTTCAAAAATTTTTTAGAATCCTTTTTTTCTTTCATATGGTAACAAGTGTCTTATATTAAATCAGTTGATACCTACTGCTTCCACTTATTCATTTTATTTTCATTTTACCGACTTTTGATAATGGAGTATGTAATATTTGGACAGGTTACCTACTCTGTGGTAGTACATTCAGGTACTCGGTCAAGTAAGAGCAATTAAAAATTGGTGCAATTTGGGAAAAAAAATACTGTTTATGTTACATGTATCTATACACAACAAAATCAATAGAAAACAGTTAATTTTCCCCAAGTTGCACAACAATCAATTAAATAAAATGCAAAATTTTCAAATATGAAAATGTAATACTGTATGAAATCAGTTATTAAATATATTCTGAAAGTTCCATCACAACCAAGTTATTAGTACAAGAGGAGTTGCAGGTACAAAGTGAGGGTGGACAAATAAATAAACTAACAGATGAACTGATACAAGGATAACTAAATGTATGGGCCCTTTTGGTTGCTCTCAAATTTTTGTATACATTGTGTATGTTGGGTGTTTATAATATATCTTTTAAAATCATGTCTTGAAATACTTGATGAAGGTAGTTTGAGAAACTGGCGTCATGTGCACAGAAATAAGTATCATATTTTTATGCCCCCATTTCACTAAACAGGTGTATGATTACCGGTATTAGGTAATATATACCCACCTCTAAACAATAAATATAAACATTTAAATATCTCTAGTTTTAAAAATAAATGAAATCTGAATGCTGGAAATTAACTTTTTTATGACTACTTACTATTTATTTCAATTAATATAAACTTATTGTCATGGTACCTCTAATTGGTGCACTACAATTGCATATACAAATCATTACTCTTGCTTCTAGAGTGACCTTTCATTGCTAAAATCACTGTCTAACGAAATCTCATGGATAGTTGTCTCATTGGAAATCATACCATATATCCTTATTTTATACAAGTAAAATTCACTGACTTATTTAAATATTATTTTGATATGATATTTTTTATTAATAAGTACCGGTAGATAGAAATTTGGTTTTGAAAACAAGATAAGTCTGTGTTATATTGCACAGGTAAAACAAGCACTAAGTAATAAAAATATTAATACAAGTCATATAAAACCTAAAATGCCAAAATCAAGCATATATAACTTAAAAAAAAACAAAAAAAACTTGAAGTTTCTAGTGAAACCTGTATCTACCGTGCTATTGGTGCTGTCAGAGTAAAAGTGTAATGTTGACTGCCAAAAACTAAGTCCATTTAACAGTATTATATGGAAAAATAAAAAACAAGAATGTGTCCATAGTACACAGATGCCTTTTGCATATTTAAGCAAATAAAATATGTTTAAACTAACAGATGCCCCACTCGCACATTTTCTATGTTCAGTGGACCCTGAAATTAGTGTCAAAACTCTATTTTGGCATTAAAATTAGAACGATCATATCATAGGGAACATGTGTACTAAGTTTCAAGTTGATTGGACTGCAACTTCATCAAAAACTACCTTGACCAAAAACTTAAACCTGAAGCGGGACAGACAGACGACCGGACGAACAGACGGACAAACGAACGGACACAGACAGAAAAACATAATGCCCATAGGTGGGGCATAAAAATAACTTTTTTCTTCAGATGCTATATCTTGATCTCAATGAAGCTTTTCTCGAAGAAGCTTTTGTCCAAGTTTCATAACATTCTTAGGTTTGACAATTTATTGATGTCTAAAAAATTCATTAATCCCAGACTGTATCTTAATGTTTCAAACTTCAAAAAACGAGTCTATTTATTAATAAAATACGGAAAAGTGAGAAAAAATATTCTGTCTTTTGATTATAAAAAAGCTTTAGTCAAAGTTTCAAACAATTCCTTGAAGGTTTAACAAAATGAAATGTTTAAAAAACTGACCGCAGACTCAACCTAAATGCTGACACCGCCAATGCTGACAAAATGTAGAATATAGGTATACTAAGTACTGATTTCACATGTGTGTACATGCTGAATCATGGAAGCCAATGGTTTCAATTTCCACATGATCATTCTAGAATGGCTCCATCAAGTCCTTTTTTCTTTCCCACTTCTTGGTATAACTGCTGGTATTTCAGACCCTCTAAGTTTGATTTATATGTGGATGTTTGAAATTTTTAAGATATCAATGTTCAGGAACATAATAATGCTTAAATTTGCTGAATAAAATCTTTGTGAAAACTAAATACATTTTACAACCATTCAACAACCAAACATTGTGTCAAAATTTCTTACATAATAGTTTAAGTAAACTAGAGTTATACGAATACATGCTATTTTTCTAACATAATATCATGTTTTCAAAAGATATATAAAAATTACTTGATGCTTTATAAAAAATACCTTTTCCAATATGTATTTCTTTTTTGCAAGTGCTCTTTTCCAACCTGTACCTGTGGGAAGACAAAATTAAGGATTTGTGTGATTAATGCAATTGTACCAGTCATATAACACAATGCTGTGAACAAGCAAAGTTCAGGCACAATTCATTTGTGCTTAATCAATTCATTAATCTTAATATAAAAATAAGGAGATATGGTATGATTGCCAATGAGACAACTATCCAACAAAGTTCAAATGAAGTGGATGTAAGCAATTATAGGCAATCGTACGGACTTCAACGATGAGAAAAACCTATACTGTATAGTCATCTATAATCTATTTTCCCCAATTTCCTATTTCTACACTTTTTATTTCCTTTTAGATTAATACACAGGAAGATACTATTTTAAATATATTTTTTAAAGAAAACTACCAAAAAAAATATAAGAACGCTATTAAGCCCTTTAGAAATGTATCATAGCTGCATTGTACTAAACTCATGAGGAAGAAGCTTGTAATGATCACTGATGTATGATACTGTTCACAAGATCACAAATATTTTTATTTCCCTAAGGATGTAAAATACTTCACGCACTTGAAAAAAGTTTATCAAATGAAGTGGTACCTCAAATTATCAAAAACATTTGGTTAATCTTTGGTCCAATTTTGTCAATTGGTCTAGTAATTTTAGAAGAAAACACAAGATGGTGAGATGAAATTGAATATAGAAAGACTTACTGTAAAATAAACATAGCAACATAAATATAGTAAGCATCACTAGAATTTGAAAGACTTGTATTGTGTTCTTTGCTACATGATGACCTGAGATACTTTAAATAAACAAAAAAGTACTTTTCATTAATTAATTAATTAATGACCTGAAAATTAATAGTTTTCTCAGCTAAAATCCAAGTTTTTATATCAAATTTCCACTGATATAAAAATATTTTAATATAGAACCAATTTTTTAATTTCTACAAAATAGTAAAAGTAAAATAGTTTAAAGATAGATACAATAAGAGGGAAAATGTTTAACTTTCCCTTACCCTCAAGTTTCAGATTTCTTAAGATTTTTCTGGTAAAAAATCATTTTAGTCTTAAAATATCACAATTAATCCCCAGGTCCATTAAATTTTACTTTTTATTTCTAAAGCATTAATGTATCTAAACTTTCATCTTAATCCAACTGACAGTGTCTATGATATGCATTTTAATTTCTATTTGTCAATATCATAATGATAAATATAATTTCGTAAATTAAGTTATCTTTAAAAGCAGTGCTTAACCTACCAGCAATTAAATATTAACAGGGCGGGTCCAGGTGAGGCGTAATGGGCGTCGCCCCTTTTCAAAAAAATGTTACATTTTGATTACCTCCATCCTTGTCAGAAATGCCTTCTATAAAGTTATACAGAGCTGAAGTGTTAAGTTTCATTGAAATTCATTACATAGATTAAGAGGAAAAGTGCTTACAAGGTCATTTTCATATAACAATGTCCCTATGTTCAATCATTGCCCCTTCAAGATCAGTGATTCTTTGCACACAAAAATTCATCATTCATTGAACAAACTTTTTTTTGGAGGGGGGGGTGTTACATTCAAAAGCTACAGCTGGCACAGCAGGGTTTTACTACAATAATTTGACAAAATTCTTTTATGCTATTTGCTGGCATTACTTTTCAAAGGAGCTAGCTATAGCTACACATCATTTCATTGCCATGTGCATCATTACTCAACTTTCGCCACAGATTTGGCTTTTTGTGCCTGATGCTGTGTAAAGCAATCACCAATCAATCAATCATCAACTCAAACGAAACATGTAAAAGGAGAAGATATGATATTAGGCTACTTTTTGACCCCTTTACTTACTAAATTAGAAAATCCAAAAGTACAACATATCTAACAAATGACATCTTTCAGATGTTCATAAGACATTAGATATCAGTGTTCATTAGTTGTCCTATGTATTTCCATTAAGCTTCAAACTTCTTGAACTTAGTGCAAACTGCAAAAAACTGCAGAAATAGCATCATTTTGAGATCTTGTTATTAAAGATATGAGCTTTGGTTTAATCCCAAAAGAATTTTTGCTTCAAATTATTCTATAAAGATTTTCATGTGTGTCAAATGTTTTGTAGGGTGCCCTGGCTAATTTATATTTTGTCCATGAACATGTAATATGTGTAAAATGGCCCTTTTTTGTCATATATGTCAATTTCAACATGTTTATGACATCACATGTGGGTTTATACACAAAAGTGACCAGATTATATTAACCTGGTCATTTATCAGTAAAATTAAGGATTTATATAGTAAGAAGAATTGGAATCTCGTGGTTTATTGTAATAACTTAGGTGGCGAGACTTTGTGCTATTTGCCACTGTTACTAGCCACTTACGATATCAGAATAATTATCCGTTAATTTTTTGTACACATGAATCTACTCATTTTCTTGTTTTTGTAACGTACAAACCATGTTTTGATGGTAAGGAACATTTTCTTTGTTTTCAATTAAATAAAGTCTTCAATCAATAGTTCATGTAATTATTATTGATTCAAACTTACTTTTTGATGAAAAAGTGGAATTAAAGTGTTTAACTAATTATTGAAAATGTGTAAGAACAGTGTTTTTTATAAGTTATCTTCAGTTAATTTTAATTTCAATCGTCTGTATAAATCCTTGGTAAAATTAACATAATTTTGAAAGTCTTGAATAGTTTTACTTTTTTTTGCAATTTCAGGGGCCAAATAACAGCTTTTATCATACCTACTCTGTTAGGGCATTTGTTTCTTTAGCTACTTATAAAAAATTACAATAGGAATAGCTAACTTACCTTTTGTTTGATACCATGAATTCACTTTCAAAAAAAATCTCCAGGAAATCTCTTAAGAAATAAAACTATGATTTTATTTATCATTTCATTTCCGGAAACTCCTTTATATGTATGAATATATTTATTTCCATGAAAGGCAGATACCAATCATCAATTTACATATTTATTACATTTAAGAGCGTGTGAAGATATATAAAATCAGAGATGCACATCTGGTTTGATTTCCACAAAAATATCATTATGGATAAGAGGATATGAAAAGATAAGGCAACAAGTCCTTTGCAGGATCCTTCAAAAAAAAAATGATATTAATACTAGATATGGGATAAATGTTATTTAGACAGCAAAACAATAACAAAAAAAAAAAAACAACCAACAGAAAGGCTACCGGTATCATTCAGTCTTCAATACTAGAGAAGAAGTAAGATCTCTATCACCAAGCTCTAAATGGCCCAATGACTAGACTAGTGCATGTATCTTAAAGAGACTACATTGGACATGTACCAAAGATCTACCTGCATCAACGCCACAATTCCTAAAGAGACAATACATCCAAGATAACACTAAAGATAACCAGATACATCAGATGCAGATCCAGCATTTTGAAAAAAGGGGGGAGGAGGGGCCTCCCAAATATGCAACGTTTGCAGTGGACCAGGTAAAAAGTCTATGCATTAACCACATATGTAGCTCGATAAGGGGGCCGGGCACCCTGAGCACCCTAAATCCACCTCTGTACATGTTTCTGATATGTAACATTCTCATTAAAAATTGTCAAGGTCACTGCATACAGAAAAGCTACATATATCAGTGAAGTAGAGTACAGGAAGACAAAAATTCAATAGAAGTTCATTTCTGAAGATGTTGATAAGATAAAGGATTATCTTTTAAAAGAAAGTCCATGTTCAAGTGTTTTATACAGTATGTGTAGTAAACACTTATAAAACATATTCAACTTGTTTTTTAAATTTTGAAATATCATATGACGTTAACCATGTGGACAAAATTTTTCAGAACTCTTAGTTTTGTTTGATTAAATCATGTACTTATACTTGTCATAAAAATAAGAAGATATGATACGATTGTCAATGAGACAACTCTCCATCCAAGTCACAATGTGTAAAAAGTAAACAATTATAGGTCAAAGTACAGCCTTCAACACAAAGCCTTAGCTCACACCGAGAAGCTATAAAGGGCCCCAAAATGACTAGTGAAAAAATTCAAACAGGAAAACCAACGGTCTAATCTATATAAAAACAAGAAACACTTAAGAACTACATCAACAAACGACAACCACTAAAACAGGTTATACTTGTCATACATTCTTTCAATAAAAGCATTATTTCCTTCAATCATATTCAAAGTTGCTGGCATTTGTCTACATTCCCTAACAGCTGTATAGCACATGATGCACAGGAGATTTATTAATCCACTAAATGGACATGCTGTTCATTTTGTTGTTAAACAAGTAAAATTTGAAGATGACTCAAAAATCAAAATACATTTTCCCTTTATGCTAAAGATGCTCTTTGCAATTTTAATTTAGCACTTACAAAAAAAAATTCCATCAATTTTCCTATTCATCACCAACAATTTTTTTTAAATATTTCTTTTTTAAATATTGCTGCTTAATTATGACTTTTTTAAAACCAACATAGCTTTAAAATTCCTGCTTACTAATTTGATTGTCCTATGCTCTTGCTACAAAAATTTCAATGTTCTGTAAGCAGACATTGCTTCCCCTTTGTTATTCTATAATAAATCAAAAGATTTGTAGACAATTAAAGTCTCATGCAAACTATCAAGCTGTGAATTATTAATAGTTATACTTTCAAGGTTGGTCAAAAGAAATACATCTTTTTAGTGGGGAGTGTCCTTACATATTTCAGCTTATGCATGGTATATCTCTGAACTGTCTTTTACACCGAAAAAACTGTTTATATAAATGAATGTAGTAATTGTCAAAATGACTTATTGAGATTAATTGTTGTCCTTTTACAAACTATTATCAAGGAGTTCATGTAATTATGTAATGCATTGCAAATTTATAGTTTCAGTTCAGATAATCAGTTCTATCAAAGACAACTTACAGTACTGAATACCTGAAAGAGAGGCAAAAAAAACCAGAGTGATAGCCAAACTCTTAAGTTTAATGTATCCTGACAAAAACATGGAAAAAAACAAATAACAATGAAAAAGACAAACAACAGTCTACTAATCACAACATAGAAAATTTAAACACAAATACCATTAAAAACAAGGGATGATCTCAGCTGTCATGTAGGTAACTCCTTTTAAAAAATTGATAAGTTATTTCAAGTGATTAGACATCACACAATAGCAGATAGCTAATATTGATTCTTATTCAACCATAAGAGGACATTCTAAAGTGTAATTGCTTTGGAAATTGTAAAAAAAAATTTTTTTTATCTCATTTCAAAAGTAAGTTCAAATACATTTTTTTCTTGAATCTGTATTGAAAAATTATTATATTGCATATCACAAGGAAAACAGAAAACAGGAACTTGTAATTGAAAGTAGCTGTAAATAAAAGTGCATTTTTTAAATGTTACAATCTTGTACGATTTCTAACATTCTAAACAGTACTTTTCCTTATGTTCACTCTGACAGAATAAATTGTAGTTTATCATAGATATAAGAAGATGTGGTATGAGTGCCAATGAGACAACTCTCCATCCAAGTCAAAATTTATAAAAGTAAACCATTATAGGTCAAAGTACGGTCTTCAACATGGAGCCTTGGCTCACACCGAACAGTAAGCTATAAAGGGCCCCAAAATTACTAGTGTAAAACATTCAAACGGAAAACCAACGGTCTAATCTATATAAAAACGAGAAACGAGAAACACTTATGAACCACATCAACAAACGACAACTACTGAACATCAGATTCCTGACTTAGAACAGGTGCAAACAAATGCAGCGGGTTTAAACGCTTTAATGGTACCAAACCTTCACCCTTTTTCTGAAACAATAGTGTAACAGCACAACATAGAAAGACACACTATAAAATATCAACTGAAATAGCTTAACTCAATCAAAGGACATATTAACACCATTGAACATACACTGAACAAATAAATTTGACCTATGATACAATGCAAATACAAAATAAATAAACTAAGGAAGAATAATAAAAGTAACATGTTATATCGGTATGAAATGTTAAACAATTTAAGTAAAACAATATGCCCGAACAAAAAATCAGCCATCTGCAATAACTTTAAACACAGGTAAATGTAAATAATTTTGTTGTTAGGTATACGTGTACAGTTACAATAGAGAAAGGAAATATTTTTACAAAATAAATAATTTTGATGTTCATAGTACAAGTGGAAATTTATATTAGTACCAAACAGTTAACACTTATCAAAGCTGGTATATAGACCAGATATAACCCTGAATAACATTAAATAACAAAAAGCATTACAATAGTATCAACAGGTCAAATAAACAAGAAAGTACGATTTGAGAGTACTGCAGTTACTGACAGCTAGTTAAAAGCCAAAACAATTAATAATAAAAATCATGCATCAGAGACTAAAATCAACTAAAACACATCCCAGGGATTTAGTATTTTAACGTCATGGACAGTCAAAGAAGACATGACTTGTGCAATGCCAAAATAAATGTATCGACAGACAGTAGGATAGTTAGGAGTTTAACCTCTTTATAGATCAAAATGAACGTGGGTGTGTCTTTAAACATCCCGTTTGAAAAGAATACAAATTTAGTTATGTTTTAATTTGCTGATGACAAAATCGATATTAGTGCCAATGTAAACTATATTCAAAGATCTAATTACAACATTGGTAAGATAACCTGAACTAATAAGCTTATTTAAAGGTTCAATGAGTTTACACGGATCACATAGTGATTTCAGCGCTTTAAGTACAATATTACCGTAAAATTTAGGATGTGAAATACCGTTTTAATCAGTTTTCTACAGGTACAGCCAAATTTACTAATCAAATCTTTGTATCTATGAAAGAACTTAGCAAAAGTTTTACGTAATTTATGGTCACGAAATCCCTGACTTAATAATTTACCAGTGATGCATTGATTACGTTCGTTAAAATCTATGACATCACTACACACACGGGCATAACGAACGAGTTGGGATATATACACCCTGTATGATGGAGCCAAAGGAACATTGCCGTCTAAAAAGGAAAATTAACAATAGGGAATGAAAAATCGTCTCTTTTGTCGTAAATTTTCTGTGGAGTTTTCCTTTAGATTGAAATGTCCAAGTCCAGAAAAGAACAACTACTGCTGTTTATGTTAGATTTAGTTAAAGTAAGTTCTTTTTTTTCTCTTGATAATTTAAAGTAAGTTCTATTGGGTAAATTTCGGTAGTATATTTAGAGAACTCTGGATTATTTAATGAAAAATATCATAAAACATGGATTGCTAAAAGTATGATTATCAAACATAAATTGCAATATATTTTTTTGGTATGTTCAAAGACACTTAATATCCTTAAGCTAACTTCTTATATAGTTTTGTATTCAATTGGTAATTCATTCCTATTTTAATACTAGATAATATTTTAGGAGCACAAATTTGTAATAAGCCAAAACAGGGAAGTAACTCAAACTTAATTTCCAACATGATTACATGTTTACGTTAATTAACAACTGTCTGCTTGTCGCTCACAAGTTGAGATGGACGGCGTTTCTGTGAAGGCATAATTGTATTTTGATGACTTGAATTCTATTCTAAAGTCATGAAAGTCTTCATTTATACACTCTTCCATTGTGACTTAGAGATCGTAAATGCCGACCAAGCTAAAAACACTCGCTGACACATTCATCAATTTTATGACAAAAAGGTACATTGTCTTAATTAAATTACCTAGTTATTGACACCTTTGAAGTCTTATTCACTGTAATTAATTGTAATGACATGATTAACCTGGGGACAATCACCAGGTGTCATATATGTAATTTAACTTTGTGATAAGAAATCTATGAAAAAAAAAGCAATTTTACTAAAACGGCACAAGGCTTTTTGAAAACGGCGTCAGGGCAGAAGGCGCGGGTGAAGGCACCCAGGCGCAGCGCCCTTCTATTTTGGGCTAACGAGACCACTGCAGTACATAGTAGGGACTTTCAAATGTTCGGAAGAGGCTTTAAGCTGGGTAGTGGCAGTGATATGCTTGTTTACAATTTGACTCTCTGTGGAGCGACGGACCTGAATGTAGATGAATTTGTAATTTCGTTTTGGAGAACTTCCGTGTAGTATATGCGTCACACCACCACTACATTATTTGCTGCTTTGTCTGCCGGTACGAACACAAACCGCTTTAGAGTACTTGGAGTTTATTTTTATCCTGGAAATGGGAATCCTATTACTAATTTCAGAATTGTTTTCAAAATGAGATATCTGAATATTAACAGTATTCATAATTTTATTCAAATAACTGTCTAGAGATTTTTATCAGATTTTCACGTTTACACCAATTTTACAGTAGACAGACAGAGCGTCTTTAATGACCTGACGACACTGTTTCCAATCTATTTTAGATGGAGGACAATATTTTGGTCCTTTCTTAAGAAAAGTTATGACCTCACGGTCTTCGACGATGTTGAGGTCTCCTGTAAGGATCAGTATTATCAGTGATGTACAAAGTTTAAAATAATTTGCTTATCACGCATGATTTTTCATATCTTTTGGACTTTATCAAAATAAGAAGTTTTATGATTGCAGACCAAAGGACAAATGAATTGATTTGAACAATATCCAGTTAATAATTCATGTTTCATATTTTTCGACAATAATTAGTAGTTAATGCGATTTCTGCAGCTGATCATCGCTCCTTGAAATAAATGCTTTAAATTAAAAAAGTTATAATTACATGTACATGTACATGCATACTGCTTTTGTCCAACTACCCCCCTTTGGGCGTATGACATTTGCGCCGATTTTTAAAAGTTTCGATCTTTCATTTGCGCCGATTTGATTCTTTCATTTGCGCCAGTTGTGCACAGGTAAATTAAAGGTGAAAGTTATTTTTTATTTATCAATATAAATCTTTTCCATTAGCCAGTTGTACATACATGTATGTTCTGAATTGTCAATTATAACATGTATATATAACTGTTGTCCCCTGCAAATAGATTGTTGTCATTTACATCTGACTCAGAACTGGTGGAGGAAAATCCAATCTGTTGGGCTAACTTATATTTGTAAATACTCGGCATGGACAGATTTATAAATTATTCATTGTATTCTGTTTTTATGGATTTTAATGTTATGCTTTTGAATGCTGTAAATAGCTAGATTCTTGCTCCGTGATTTGAGTGAATGTAAACAGAATGCTTTTATCTTTTAAATTGACTTATCTTATCAGTGGCGGATCCAGGGGGTTCCGTGGGGTTGGAACCCTCCTTTTTTTTGAACGATAAATGCATTTGAATGGGGACATATGGTTGGAAACCCCCACTTGAAAATGGCTGGATCAGCCCCTGGAAATTCTAATCTCACATCCGCGTGGTGAGCAGGGGACAACAGTTATATACATGTTATAGGCTAACAGAAGAGGTTTATAATGATAAATTAGAAATGACATTCACCTGTAATCTACCTGTACACAATCGGCGCAAATGAAAGAAAAAATCGGCACAAATGCAAAACACTGCCCCCTTTTCCAGTGGCAGTCCAAGGATCCCACCCTTTATCCTGGTTGACCTAAATTGTATTTGTAAAACCTATCTATAATATAATTTGTTACATTGTTCATGTCCTGAATTTGCATGATATAATTTGCCACTGGGCATTAAACAAAACAACAATCAATCAATACAGTCTGACATGGAGCTTGTTCAATTATTCCATCTATTATTATTTTTATGAACATCAATTTGTAAAATATGAATTGAAAGAAGGCTTAAAGTTTCTATTTTCTGCATTGATATTAAGTTGTAGATTTACTCTGGTTTTCATGGTTATTTATGTCTTCCCGTACTTTTCAAGTTTTATAGGGTCATGATTTGCTGCGACTGTGAGACAGTTACTCTAATTTTTCTTATGACTGTTAACACCAAACAAGAACAAAACAACTTTGAACTCAGGGTATGTGTGGGAAAGCTAGCCGTTAATTCTGATACCTGTTTCAATTAATTCTTGTATTATTTTAGCATACTGAAATTGTTATTAGCGTGACTACTGGAACATAACTACCGTCAAACTTTCTAAATCATTACCGGACACTACACTTTGTGACTAAAATTAGAGAAGTTACGGGAAATGTCTAAATCGCGGAAGTCACGGTTGCGAGTACTAAACCTGTAGCTTGGGGTCCTGGCTCACTGATTGCTAACGCTGACGAAGTATAAAGATTGGGTCAGGTCTGAGGATGCCAGGCTACTGAACCTGGGACTATTAGTACACTAACCTGGGAATAGTCTACTAAAATAATATATAAGTACTATACTGAACGAGAAGGTAATTCCAAATAACTTGAAGATCATAAAGAAAATATATTTTCTTTAAGATACACATGAATTCTTTTTACTAATTAATATGTCGTTCCGAAGGCAAAACTTTTATAAAAGCATGTAAAAAAAAGAGGTAACACCATTGTATTATAAAGATTATGTCTCTGGTAGCATCAATTTCCCCTGAATTTTATTTCACACCAGGGTAATTTTCATTTAAAAGGTCATACAATCTTTACAAAAGTTCATAAAATCAGTTTCATTCAGTACTTTGTGATTCTAACAATATTTTGACTTATTACCGTGGCAAACCATATGACCAAATTTTAATAACAAAAAGGATATAGCTAAAATTTCAACGGATTTTGTAATTTGCTGTATAGTATATCAAATATATTTTGGCCTCGAGCATCACTGATTAGAGACATTAATTGCCGAAATGCGCTTCTCATATGCATTGAATTGGTACCGTTTATAAGACTTTAATGTTTAAAAAAAAGTAAAAACGGAAAGCAACTGTCATATTCTGACTTGGTACAGGCATTTTTTATGTAGAAAATGGTGGATTAAACCTGGTTTTATAGCAAGCTAAACCTCCCACTTGTATGGCAGTCGCATAGAATTCCATTATATTAACAACATGGTGTGAGCAAAACAAACAGACATAATAGGTAAAAATGTCAAAAATTGGGGTACAGCAGTCAACATTGTCTTATAATCTTAATCACTATAAAACCAATAACTATTTCAACAAAGAAAAACAAAATGACATAAATCTGAGACTACTCAGTATAACACATGTGTAATAGTAGTCTCAGCATAAAGACACTCAAAAAAGGACATTCTTTAATCAGAACCAACGTTCTCTTGCCATTCAAAAATAAAAGCTGTTTTTCAAATACAAAATAACTCATTTTGGATTAAGAAGTCCTTTGAATAAGAAAAATTTACAAAAACATGTACATAAAAAGTTGCCTAAACAACAAGATGTACCGGCGCTGAGTAACATTTAGATTTATGGATATGTATAAAACCATGAAAATTGATTTTCCTGCCGAAGGTCGGTGGTTCTCTCAAGGCACTCTGGATTCTTCCACCAATAGAAACTGACCGCCACGAAATAGCCGATAGTGCTAAAAGTGGCGTTAAAACACCAAACATCAATCAATCAATTTCAAATTCTAGTAGTTTTATAACTTTTTATTCTGACCTTGTGCGTGAATCAAATGCAGAGAAGTTGGCCTTGTCGTCAACAGCACTGTGTATAGCACGTACTGAATAACATTTTGATTTCATGGACATATTACCGCCTCGGTGGTTTCGTGGTAGCGTGTTCGCCTCGAGTGCGGGAGGTCGTGGGTTCGAACCCGGCTGGGTCAAACCAAAGACTTTAAAATGACATGTCTTCCTGCGGACTGTTACCTTGAGAACTAGCACGTTAAAAATTCGGCTCTGCGTGTCGGTCTAGTACAAAAGCAGGGTCAATTTTCATATCGTAGTACAGTAATATGTTCTCGTCTTGAATATGCATATTACTTTGCCGCTGGACATTAAACAGCCATCCATCATAATCAACATGGACATATTGATAATTGTTGCAAAATCCTTTAAAAATAATATTCTGATTCCGTTTAGACTACGAGAGTGAAACACCCTTACGAGAAATTGCAGCATTTGTCTCTGAATTTTGTTTACCTATATACCTTAATGTTATACATGGTTGCCGTGTAAGACTTTCACCGATGTTGTGTTTGTTTTCTGTTATCTAGCTACATTTGTACATAAAGATTATTTTCTTCTTACATGTTTGCGATGTTTTTGTTTCTAGCAAACCAAATATTTCAATCCTTTGTCCATTGACAAAATTTTTATTTTCAAAATACTCTAAACGAAAAACGTTAACCGAAAAAAAGGAATGACCATAATTATTTCATTCACGAAAAACTCATACATGGAAAGATGATTATCAATATTTTGAGCTGGCAAAACTAATCGGTGTTTTACTCCGTGTGAAGTTGCCAATATACAGGAATGTACGTATGTAGTGCTTTATTTCAAGCCTTATAATCGATAAATTATCCTTCGGTTTGCACTGGCGAATAATGAAACACTACACGGTTTTCAAATTGTCGGAACTTGTATCCTTATGAGGGTGTGGATACGGGGTTCACAGAATTGAGAATAATGGGTAAAAAATATAAAGAATAGAGAAAAATGGACCAAAAAAATAAAGAATAGATAATAATGAGGTGCTAACGAAAATATGAAGAATAGACAATAATGGACAAAAAGTAAAATGATTAGAGAAAAATGGCCTAAAAAATTGAAGAATAAAGAAATGAAATAAGCACCTCCCTCCCAGACCCTTCCTTATGATATAACAATAACACTTGTTTATATTTGCTGCCACTATATATAGTCTTACATTCCATGGCGCTTATTGTTTAGGGATAAAGAAAAAAGAAGAACCGAACACATATACGAGTCTCAGATTCAAAACATTTCGTTAGTAGGGGTATCTGTGACCAATGTATAAAATTAAAAGATCAGCTGAAACACGTTCGATCATTTTATGACTGTGAAAAATACATCTTTCCAGATTCTTCGGTGTTAATTGATTTACTCTTGAAGATGTACTTTCATGTACTACGGTGACTGATATCCTTTTGTATTCGATCTACAAAACGAAAGTTCTGTAGTATTTTTTTAATATTCAAAATAGTCCACACCTTATAAACAGGTTGGTATATCAAGATAATATATATTAGCCGACATTTCAGGATTTCTGAATTTAAAAATAATCTTACCTAACAGTTTAACTATCTTCTTGATACACCATGTAGTAAATTTCAGAGGAAATGAAATTAACTATTTTGAAACTGTTGTGAATATATCTCTAAGTGCACTTTGTATAACATAACTTCCTGGTTAATATTTAAAAGTAGAATATACAGAATAGTTTTAATCCGGGTAGTGTTCACCTGGAAAACCGTAACAGTGATATTTATCCATTTAAACTATTCCTTTGCACAACAATGCAATGGAAACCTGAGCTCCGATGGGGTTATAAAAGAAGTAAAAACATATTGTGGGCACATTTAATTGTCAATATAAAAATAAGAAGATGTGGTATGATTGCAAATGAGACAACTCTCCACAACATCAAGAGAACAAATGACACAGAAATTAACAACTATAGGTCATCGTACGGCCTTCAACAATGAGCAGAGCAAAGTCTCCGTCGGAGTTCTCATACAAAACACTCAGTGTGCTGTATAGAATGTTCGATTGATGAACTCTCTGTTTGATCAAATTATGAGCATTTATATAAAATGTGTTTTCAATGACCAGTAAATTTGTTATAGATATACATAATTATGCATTTTTTGTCCGGGGATACACGGACACGTAGGTAAATAAATGAATACAAATGTAGTGGACACTAGTGAGTTATGTTTTGTCACGTGATTTTGCAGAACTAAGCATGCCTAGTTTTAGTGATGTAAGGACTTACTTTTGATTTGGGAAATTTTAATAAATTGTGTTTTAGACATTAGATGACACAACGTTACAATGAAATTGTAAAAATGTATAAGTTTCCTAATTTTGAGTATGGGTGTAAATTATCATGTAATATTTTAATGAAAAATTATCTTTTGTTTATTTACAGTTCAATTTAATAAATTCAAAATAAAATTACAACTAAATTGTATTCCACAGTCAATTTTATTCCAGCTCTTTACATTAAATACTACTTCTAAAATTTAAATGTTGAAAGAAATTGCTTTTATAGGAAATTCAAACGTATGTACCGGTATTTCGGAAATGACTATTCTTACTAACTGCGAATACAGTAATCTGAGTTTTGATAAGCGTAATACATGTAGCTACAGATTAAGGTTAATTTTAATTTTAATTTTTAAAAGATTTTGTTTTTGTTTTTCCTCTTGATATTATTTTTTTTTTGTAATTTGAAAGTTCTAAATATTCACATAATAACACAAACGGTACAATTGTACTGCACAAGTAAACTTCAAACTTATTTTGATCATTTTGTTTGTTTCAAAATTCAACTTTCAATCAATAATCCTTATAAATGTGCTTCAGGCAGTTGTAACTCGTTTTATAGAAATTCTTTGTTTTGAACTGTAAATAGGCCTAAACAAAGGATAATCCCTTACTAAGAACATGATTTACATTCATTCTTCACAATTAAGGAACACAAATTCTACACTTTCCTTGGTCGAGAGCACTTTGCTATATTCTAAAAATTATTTGTTGACCTGGGCATGCATTGTATTACAATTTTCATACGATCTGTACACAATGCACAATTCCCCATGAAATTGTACAAGTGAGCAGTTCAAATATACATGTAATGTAAATTATTTGTATTATATGTCTCTGATGATAATCAAAACAAAAGGTTTACTCCAAGTACTATTTAAGGAGCTACCATTTGATTTTTATGGGGGATGAAATTTGAAAAAAAGGCAGGACAGGAGTTTTGAGTAAAAAAAAGGCAGGATGAGCAACTTGGCAAAAAAAAAAGGTAGGATGACAATTTATGTAAAAAAAAGTCAGGATAAACTAATAAAAAAGGTAGGACCGAATAGAGTGAAAAATAAAAAGGCAGAACAGAGATTACAACTAAAAAAAAAATGCAGGACACAATTTTTCATCCTAGCCCCCCATAAAAATCAAATGGTAGCTTCCTAAGGAGCCCCAAGGGTGACAGACTCAGTGGGGAATAGAAATATGGTCACCCGTGATCTCCTTTCGACCAGCAGGAAAAGCCTTGCCCAAAGTGGGGCGTCCGTTATATAATTTCAAAGCCACGTCTGGTCAGCATGAGGATGTTAAATCCGATGCCTTGTGTAAAGAGAATGCCACACCCTCTGCACGTTAAGAACCATTGCAACAACTCTTTGAGGGGTCCGTAGGTGGCCTGTTGCATTGCTAACTTTCTGTCCCTTTTCAATTTACCCTCATTTTCTAGTTGCAGTCCAAATTTTCAGCCTTTTATCCTTGTCAACCCCCATTACAGGACCTATTCCTATTCTATGTATTGTTAATTTGTTCTTGTCCTAAACATGCATACAATACTTGCCAGTCCACTGGACATTACCTAACAATTAATCATTCATTGTTGGAGAAACGTGACTAAACCAAAAAATCTTCACATCTCCCTCAGGCACAGGAAATAAATGTATAATATTGCATGAAACAATGCATTTAAAAACATTTTTTTCAACACATATGCCGATACATGTGTCAGACTACCAATTCAAAACCCCTATATAATCAACCCAATTTTTCAATTTTCACAGCTTTTTTACATATTTACATATTTTACCTTAATTTTACATGTATCACCTTTCTACATGCCAATTTTCAACCAACGTTTAAAGTCTTGTAATGAAACACCACCGTTCAGAACTAAACTGCTAATAAAAATAACCCCTGGTTTTCTTGAAATCTTAAATAAGTAGACTATGGCGCACATTAATCCTCAATTTTTAATGCAAAATTATGGACAAGTAAAATTTTGGCTCAAAATGGTCTCTGTATATCTCTCTTTCATCAAAAGTTTCATTTCTGCAAATTTGTTTGTTAGTTTAAGTAAGCAATGACATCAATAGCACTATTTTTTGTCAGGGAAGGGCTACTTTTACATATGTTCTAAATTGAAGTGGGTGAATTGTTGGTCTGACGCCTAAAGAGACATGTCACATAACAGTTTATCAGAAGTCTTTATTTTGCTTTATTCTTAATCCTTTGCCAATGTGTAGTAAATAAAACCATATCTTATCATAATGCAACTTATATTTGCAAAATTCAAAGCTCAATTTAAACTGACTGTAATGTAAGACTTTAATAGAAAATACTTGAAATTCATGCAATTTCTGACTACAGGAACATAAACTTTCAATTTCAAGATCAATTTTGGTTGATTTTGTCCTGTTTTTCCTACTGCTTTATATAGATATAGGAAGATGTGGTGTGAGTGCCAATGAGACAACTCTCCATCCAAATAACAATTTATAAAAGTAAACCATTATAGGTCAATGTACGGCCTTCAACACGGAGCCTTGGCTCACACGAACAACAAGCTATAAAGGGCCCCAAAAGTACTAGTGTAAAACCATTCAAACGGTAAAACCAACGGTCTAGTATATATAAAAACGAGAACGAGAAACACGTATAAATTACATAAACAGCCTTTTACAACTTTTACATTTACATTTACAAAATCATAGGTAATGAAGTGTCAAGAAATATTGACCCCCTTTTTCCATCAGTTACAAAATGTATCAGTAATGGACCATTGCAGTAGGCTATGCTATCTGCCAAAGACATGTGGAATGATGCAATAATATAACATGTAAAAATCAAATAATTTCATGAAATCTCCATGTCGACAATTTTTTAGAAGCAAACAACCTGTGTTTTACACTTTAATATCACAGAAACAACTTACTGTGCATTGATAACAATTTCAGACATTTTTATGTGCACGCATAGTCTTTGATGCATGATTTTTTTATTAGTTGTTATTGGCTTTGAACTAGCTGTCAGTAACTGCGAGTACTCTCAGAACTGTACTTAGTGTCTTTTTCGTTGTGGGGATGTATTAGTACCCTGCCACGTCCATTCTGTGTTTTTGTTAGATGTATTCTGGCTTTGTATCGATCTGATGAGTTAAGCCCTTTTCAACTGATTTTTAGTTTGTTCTTATGTTGTACTGTTATACCACTGTCCCAAGTTAGGGAGGGTTGGCGTCTTCAGACTAGTTTAACCCTGCCATTTTTGTATGTTCCTGTCCATGTCAGGAGCCTGTAATTGAGTGGTGGTTGTTGTTTCTTGCGGTTTATCATATTTGTTTTCATTTATAATGTTTTGTATAGTGTGTTCTCGTGTTGTGCTGTTGCACCACTGTCCCGGGTTAGGGAGGGTTCGAGCCATCTAGTTTAACCATACCACATTCTGTATGTGCCTGTCTCAAGTCAGGAGCCTCTAATTCAGTGGTTGCCATTTGTTGCTGTATATCATATTTGTTTTTCGTTCATTATTTTGTACAATCATGTCGTCAGTTTTTTCGTTTGAATTGTTTTACATTTGTCACTTCAGGGCATCTTATAGCTGACTATGCGTTATGGGGTTTGCTCATTGTTGAAGGCATTACAGTGACCTATTGTTGTTAACTTCTATGTCATTTGGTCTCTGGTGAAGAGTTGGTCCCATTGGAAATTATACCACAACTTCTTATTTTTATAGTGTAAGGGTGGAAAAAGCTAACAAATAGCACAAACTCAGGTTTAAGGCTCTAATCTGGCAATTTGTGACTTTTTGCCAAAAAAATGTTGAAATGTGGCTACCTGCATTTCAAATGATCAAGTCAGTAAAAAACACTACCGGTCAGAAATAAAATGCTACTAAAGATAAGGTTTTCTGGAAATCTATGGAGCACATTAATCCTCAATCTTTAAAGCAAACTCATGGACAAGTCAATTTTGGCTCAAAATGGTCTATATATATTTCTCTTTCATTTCTGCATATTTGTTTGTTAGTTTAAGAAAGCAATGACATCAAAAGCTCTATTTTTTGTCAGGAAAGGCTACTTTACACACGTTCTAAATTGAAGTGGGTGAATTGGTAGTCTGACACCTACAGGTTAATCAGTATTTTCCTAGTTGATATAGAAAGGGGATTAAGTTATTGATTTGACAATGAACCCTTGATGTGGGTCCTTTCATAAATCCATGACAATGAGGTCAAGGTCAGATGAAACCTGCCAAACAGACATGTACAACTAACAATCATCCCATACACCAAATATAGCAGCCCTTTTGCTTATAGTACCTGAGAAACAGACAATTTAAACCATGTTCTCGTCTTGCTGATAATTTTTGGTATATAAAGTTTCTATCTATTATAGTTTTCCAAGATAATAGGCAAAAGGAAAAAAATGGTAAAATTCATCATTTAAGGGCAATTATCCTATGAGAAGTCGTAGTTTTGATGTAAATGGACATTATGTAGATCTCAATATTTGGAACATTTTTGCTCATGACAGATTTTCTCTATTTAGGAGCTACCATTTGATTTTTATGGGGGCTAGGATGAAATTTGAAAAAAGGCAGGACAGGAGTGTTGAGTAAATAAAAGGCAGGATGAGACACTTTGCAAAAAAAAAAAAAGGCAGGATGACAATTTATGTAAAAAAGTCAGGATAAACTAATAAAAAAAAAGGCAGGACCGAATAGAGTGAAAATAAAAAGCAGGACAGAGATTACAACTAAAAAATGCAGGACAAAATTTTTCATCCTAGCCCCATAAAAATTAAATGGTAGCTCCTTATAGCTGTTTTCAAGATAATAGAAAAATTCCCTTTATCCCTATGTTCTATATTTATCCCTGTTGGCCTTGTTGGTCGAGTTGTGATCATCAGACACATTTTGTAAACTAGATACCATAATGATTGTGGCCAAGTTTGGTTAAATTTGGCCTAGTAGTTTCAGAGGAGAATATTTGTGTAAAAGTTGATGGACGGTGACAAATGCCAAGTGAAGAGAAAAGCTCACTTGAACCTTTGAGATGTGAGGTGAGGTAAAAATTCAAAAACTGACGGTGACGTAGGGCCCTGCTTGCACATAAACAAATATAAATTCGGATACAAACAAAGCATTATATTTAATCAGGTTTCAAGTTTCAGGAATTTTGGCACCAGGTAAAATTTAGGATATATCCTATGTAAATATTAAATGTCTTACATTAAACCTATCTACTTAATGAAAACACAACACAAACTTATGTTTGTTGACTAGCTCAAGTTCTGCATTTTGTGAGCTGTCGATTTAATAAGACAAATGAATAATATAAAGATATATACTATACAATATCAATTCGATAACTCATACTATAAAAAATCTCATCTTAACTTTTTGTATTTGAATTTAATAAAACTAAATAACTACATTCCAATGATTTGTGGACGACCAGGTAAAACCCACTTTTAGGAAACCCGAGTCCTTTTGTCAATGCCAGCGAAACTCTAGTGTAGGACCTAACTTGGGAAATGAGAAAGACAAAGATGATTTTGTGTATTAACTACATACTTGTGCCAAATATAAAACAACGCAAACATAATCTTAGTTTGCCGACAGCTCGTCATGCTTGATGGACACCAGCTAGCTAGATTGTATCATATAAATATTCAAAAATATTATTATTGCAATCTGGGAACAGTATATCTAACGGAAATGAATCTGATAGGCTTTTCAGTATAAAATTGATAAAATCTCGGACTCCACGGGACTTTGCGAGATTTATGGATTCTAGTGGCGTCTGACTGAAAAACTATCAGAATTGCTCAATAAATCAACCACATAATGCTAATTGTAAATAAATACAAGTTTTATCATAAAGTAGATATATTTTGTCATATAAAATTACCAAAATAAGTGTGATTTATTTGATGTGAAGTGTTTTATAATGTTTTGAATTTGGGATTGCAATCGACGCCATTTTTATTACCCTGTTTGCATTCTGTACCTTTCTGTGATAAAATGAATGCCATTATAACAAATTTGAAGTGACAGAATACAAGTTTGATACACTGGCATCACTGTAAAACTAGTTTGAATGACATTTTATTGATATTATCAGAAATTATTAGGATAATAGCGAGTACGCTTTTAACACATGTCCGTTTCCGTATCGTATCTTTATTACCTATGACCCGACGATAAAATCGGCTACAATTAGGTAGTGTCAAGTCCCGTCAATATATATGTTCCTGTTGCAATGCATACATAATTCAAAATCATACAATTCCAAACCAAAAATACTTTGACTAAATTAACCCTTCATAGCAGACGGTCAGGGCCTGCCAGGAACAACTAGATATAAAAAACGATAAATTGAATAAAAAAGCTATAGAAACCTGTGTCCATCAATGCTAAGTACACAATCCCGTCTCCAGGGTTAGGTGCTCGGAACTACACCTTAAAAATATGTATATTAGCAAATCAAAATGCATTCATAAAAAATATCATCGTATATACATTAAAAATGTAAGTTCAGTGTTCACTCATTGCACGACAGCTAGAAAGTGACCCTATGCTTTATTATCAGAAAGTACACCCAGGGGTCACTGTAAGTGACCCTATTATATATTCATTCCAGCCTTACAGTCAATACAATATTTTACCACTAAACTGAAATGAAATGCAGGAATATACGATTGTAAATATGAAAAAAAATTTTGTCATTAGGACTACGGCTATAAACTATTTGGTACAAAAGTAGAAATATGATAACATTTGAACAGCCATTCAACCTAAATAAAATCAATTTATTTATCAAAATACAAAATTATACAAATGCTAAATTGAACATCTCTAAAAATGATGTTCACAGTACAAAGTACAGACTAGAATTTAAATACATCAAGCAGTCACTTTACAACCTAAATTTTAGCACTAAAATTATGTATTACACAAAGTCATGCAGAAGAAGACAATTCATTCCCTTTATACTTGTGTGCCACATGAATTTTAATTCATAAGAGTATCAATTTCGAATAGCATCTGATATCCATATTAAAATTTTCATTGAAATCCTAGCACAAAGACATTTCTCAAACAAATGGAACTATTTTATTTAAATAGATTATTAATACATAATACATTTTGGAATGCTGAGCAGAAGTTACTTCAAGGGACCCTCAAGTGTCTAGGTTTTATCCAATCAGCAATGGGGTTTCCTGTCACTGCTGCATGTGCTTCTTGTTTACTAATTGTTTTCGAGATCATACTAATTAACCAATGAGATTCATAACTAATTTTGAATTAACTAATCAGCGCTAAAATATGCACACACGCTTAACTATTTGCAAAGCAACGCTTGCTTGCAGCAGCCATTTTAAATTTTCTGGGAAAACATTTTCTTTATTATGATCGTAAATTTTCAACATATAATGGATTAATTAACCCAGAGTGGAAATGGACCCAAAATTATACGAACGTTTAGAAAAACAACTTAGAAGAATACGTACATGTTAGAGGTACAAGTTAAAAACAGTTCGATGAAAATCTATGATTTATATAGCTGGACTTTGCAGCATCGAGTAAACAAATATTAAGGTTTTTCTTCAAATTTGACACTGTGAGTCTATTTGGAATAGAATATTATACCTAAATATCAATGTTTGTTGCAATCTTAGGAAAACAAATGTTTCTCAAAACTTGAGATTTTTAACAAAACTACATTTTACTGCAAAGATTATGTTCAATATGGCCCCAACATGACCCTCTTTTTAAGACTTATTTTCAAATTAGGATTTTATGGCCATTATCACAATGTATCATAGTTTTAACAATGACAATATAGGTAATAAGTATTTTGTTTATGTCACTTTACATATCAGCATTCTTTTATGTAGTTTTAGCATACATCTTAATTTTCAACTCTATTCAATGAAAATATGCTAATTTCAAGTTATTGGACAATGGAAACAGAGTGCATGCATTGACAAAAAATCTTTCTACATTATGTTTGTTCCATAACAAATGAACTGTCTGATTTGAATATTTAGTTTGTCAAACCCTGAGCTCTATGTTTCACGACCTATTATTTTATGGTTGAAATCGTTCTTTAAATAATTGATTAATATTTGGCCAATAAGGGCATTAATCGAACTCAATCTTTTGACACTGGGAATGAATTTGGAATAGCATATCATACTAGTATACATTAATTTTCCTTGCAGTCCTAGCACAAAAAAAGTTTCTCAAAATTTGTGATTTTTTTAAATACAATAACTAAGTTTTAACCACAATGTTCACAAAAAATCACTCCTATCAACAATAAAAGAGTAAATGTTTGTTTCTTTGTTTGTATTTAACGCCACTTTTTATATGTGAAGAAAGCCAGACAGACATATTTTTTTTGATTGGGTTTCAAAAATGTAAAGAGGTTTCAAAAATATTTAATTGGAAAATAAATAAGATACCCATACAAGACCTGAAGAATAAAAATAAAACTTGATATGTTAGTAAACAGTTAACAATTCCTAATATGCAGCTAGAACTTATAACATTTGAAAACTTGTTGTCAAGGCTTAAATAAAAATTATGGAGGTGTTAGTTAATGGTGTGTTCTACTTCTTTTTTTTGTTTACATTTCATGAAGAAAATAATCAATTTGTATGGTAAAAAGAATGAATGAACGAAGAAAAATCCAATAAAGAAATACGCCTCAATTTTTTAAACATTTGTTGTAGCATAAAGCTTATTTTTGTTATTCAAACACACCAACTCTGACAAGTCAAGAGATGTTCTGAAAACTGTAAATATTACCTTTTTGCACCTAGCCTAATCACTCTTTCCATATCAAAATCAGTTAAAATACAACATCAAAAAATTTATTTCAACTCTCTTCTTTCATTTCGACCCCATAAAATCTAAAAAATGAATGAGAAATGGAAAGAAAAATATCTTTTAATTATAGGGAACTATATTCGTGAACAACGAAAATAGCATGCACTAAGCTTATTCTATATCAAAGCAGCATACCAAATTTCAAATCAATCCAACAAGTTTTATGGCAGTTCTGATAGTTTTAATAACACTACCCTAATGTTGATAATTCCAGGAATTTTTTGGCTTGAAATTTTCAAAACATGTAACTACATGCCTATTAGGAAAAGTTAAAGTTTGATAACTTTTTTGTTAAACATGATATCTTAAAAAAGTAAAATGTCTGTATTAGCTGAATGGTTAAGGTTTTAGAATCGCAAAGAAAATTTATCAAATATTATGTTTTTCAATTGAATTTTTTCTTTTAAACTCATGTAATTTTAGTTTTTAAAATATCAACACTGAAAATAAATAAAATTTGTTTTAAAATATTTAAATAAAAACTCACTTTCAAACCTTATCTTAAAATTTACTTATCTTATCTGTAATAAGTAAAATAAAACATAAACACTAGTTAGACAAATTTCGCAGGAACTTGGCCTGTTTACCTGAGGTACCAATATTCATGTGTAACATCATATAACATGTAATGAAACTTCAAACCAAGTGTAATTTCTTTATTCCCTGAAATATTATGCTGAAATAAACTTTTAGTGAAGTTTTCCTTTTTATTCATTTTATCAATAAAGAGATTTGAATAATATGAAAGAATTCTGTAAAAAATATTTATTAAAAATATATCACATTTTGACAACAAAATTCTTTTAAAATTAATAAAAAACAAATATGTTTCTTTTTAAATTAATCACTCAATAAATTTTAAAGTAACATATTTTCATAGATTTTGATACAGCAATCTTTATCTGGACCCTTAATAATAAAATAATTGGCTCAATTGGATACTGCTTAGAAAACACTGTTAATTCAGAGTTCCTCTGAAGGCGGTCTCTGCAAAACCACACCACAGACTGCATCACAGGAAAAATGTACATCAAAGAAGATATTATCAACACTTGATTATAAATATAAGGATCTCCAAAGTTTATACATTTAGTCCAAGCTGAGCTATTACTGATCCAGTTGAACTTTGTCATACCCCTTGGTACAAAGGCAAGAAAAGGTCAAAGAAAGACAACTCTCCTAGAAATCCTGGATGGTTCCATGATTCAGCTAGTGCAAGTACTTCCTATGTGTGGCAAACTTTACAATCTCCTGACAGTGTGAAGAGACGACTTGTCACATATGTACTCTTTGGCCACAAGCTAATGCTGACCTGAAAAAGAAGAAAACAGCATTACATTCTGGTATGAGATGGATAGACAGTCAACTGACACTCAGCTAGAGGTATTGAGGACGCCCTTACATCTTACATGTCTAAAACCAATGTGGAAAGTAGAAAGATTTGCAGATCCAGTGCATTTGGGACAGTCTCAGTTCAGGGCCTCTTTGCAAGCTCAATACAGTGGGGGTCTTTGATACCACGAAAATAAATGAATTCACAGTAAGTTAATTTCATTTTCAGGATTTCTTGTGGTAAGCATTTATCTATTTTATCCATTTGCAGGGCAGTGATCTGGTATGTGGACAAGTAAGTTGTAAGCGTTGATTTAAAACTTTGATTACATGCGTGGACAGAGGCAACAAGTTATTTGTTTGTTTTACAATTTATAATTTCTTGTCAATATTTTATAAGGCATTCAAAAACTATGATGACAAACTTATTGAGAGCTGTTTCCCTAATCACTATATGATAAGCAGTCATATTAGAAAATGGTCAAAAGTAAGTAACACGCAGCTTACGATGTTTGCAGCCCAAGCTGGAACCCAAGCCATACATTAAAACATGTAATACCATTAACTCATCTCCCAGTTTTGTAATACATGTATATACTCTGGTGAACATGTAAAAGACACTTTTTATTCTAAATTGTCGGAAATAATTATTTCACTCTCTGTTTTAACATTTTAATGAGTAAAATTTTATTTCGAAAAAAAATGTCGTTTTTTGTCCAGAATAAACAAAAAATGCAGTCTTAAACGACAATTTATCTGAATACTATTCGAAATGCAATTTGTTTTCTTCGTTCTCCTTCAAAATTTTGGTTACAAACAAGAATGTGTCCATAGTTCACGGATGGCCCACTCACACTATCATTTTCTATGTTCAGTGGACCGTGAAATTGGGGTCAAAACTCTAATTTAGCATTAAAATTAGAAAGATTATATCATAGGAACATATGTACTAAGTTTCATTTTGATTGGACTTCAACTTCATCAAAACTACCTTGACCAAAAACTTTAACCTGAAGCGGGACAGACAGACGGACGAATGGATGCACAGACCAGAAGCATAATGCTCCTACCAGTACTATTGTAGGTGGGGCATAAATATGTCATTTGTCCATAATTAAATAAACAAAAATGCTTCAACGGCAATTTATCGGAATTTTATTTGAAGAGCAATGTGCGTCCTACTTGAACTACCTTATTGAAAGTTTATCAATACAGTTTTTAAGTTAAAGGTGTGAAAATAAATGTTCCTGTCATAAACATTACATTCCAGCTCCTTTGTTCTACCAGGGGTATTCTGAGCTGGATCACCCTACCAGATCACCCTAGCTTGAGTTTCTTTGTTCTGCATGCTTTCTTTTGTTCTGTAACATTTTGGCAGAAATGTCAAATTCACAATAAAACTTAGAAATATTTATACAGAAAAGACTAACTATCAAAATTTATGTAGAATAAATCTAGTGTCTATGCTGGAATTGAACTCTAGACCTTTTGCATATACTGTAAACCAACTTATTTTAGCAACTTTCATGAGTAGAAAAATAACGCAAATATAAATTGTCGCGAACATGTAAAACTTGGATCTTTCCTTATTAAACTACATCAAGTAAATTAGAAAATTGTGAAATTAAATAGCCATGAAGTGGACTAGAAAGGGAAAACACAAATAATGTATCCACGAAAATAAGTTGTTTCACAGTAGTCCCCAGATTCATACCCTACACCAGGACGACTGGATACAAACTCTGGGGTGCATAAAGGGTATATATACTATATAGTAATATATAAAATATATTATAATGATTTAGAAACGACATCAAAAGTTCAATGTAGGATAAAAACTTAATTCATATAGTTTTTCACTGTCCCCCAACCCCTCTTGATTTAATTTGAAAAAATTGATTGACCAATATGAATATAAGTAAAATCGATTTTGGATAAACAAAACTTGCAGCAATTTTAACCCCCAAACTATTTGATTTAAGTTTTTATCCTACATTGATCTTTTGATGTCGTCCCTTAGTGGCGTTCTAAACTAGATGTTATGAAGCTTAAATTGTTTTTATATAATTTAGAACAGCTGGGATGTAAAATAGTAATCCCATTCTGACTTGGTGTGTCAGTGTAATATCACCCTCCAGCCTCCGGTCATCGTGGGGATCTTAACTGACACACAGCGTCCTCATGGAACAACTATTACATATTACCTACGGGCAATATCCCTGTACTTAATACTATTGATTTTAATTACCAGTAAACCAAATTATGATATGGTAATTAGCAACTTGCATTTATTTTCCATGAATAGTTTTAATCAAATTTAAAAAGTAAATTGTCACTGATATTCTAAATAATTTATTATTGATTTTGTCAAAATACTTTTATCATCTTTAAAAAAAACATGTCTTATGGTACACACTTCATCGCTTATCAACACTATACTAGAATTGCACAACATAACCGGAAATAAACATCCAACTCCATACACATTTCTCGGGATTATTCTTCGTTGAATTCTTAAATTGTGCTTTGCTGTGACCCACGAAACCCATGAAAATTGGTATACCACGAATAAAATGAATCCACAGTATAAAAGTACCTTTTAAAGTATGAAATTATATGACAATACAAACAAAAATGAGGGAGTTAATTTGCCAAAAATGTAACTTACTCTAAAAATATGGAAGGACGACTAGCTTCAGGAGTACATAGAAATAACAACATGCCGGAATTTCCACACAAATGAAATGTACGAATCTAAGAATAGACCTTTCTGAACAAAGTCAACTTTACTTGAAGAAAATAGACACCAACTTTAAATATAACCCGGATTATATACTAAGACCAGCAGGTCAAGAAAGGAGAATGCAGGAAAGCTGGCTAAGCACAAGACATGAGAGAAATGATCAAAACCCATTACAGCAAAGGTCAATTAGATCCACAGCCTGCCTTACAGTTCCACGACAGTCAAGTGAAATCAAAGCTATCAAGAACTGCTACAAACTGTGATACCAGATCCACCAATACACCAGCTTTCAGTCAAAAACTTCCGATATTAATATTTTCACTTAGAAACTAAGTAACAATTAGTCAAGCCAATTCAAATATACATTGGTATACTTTTTTTTTAAATAAATGGAATTCTCTCCACACACTGTAAACAAAGGAGTAGGAGCAATAAGACCCTTATTTGGCTCAAATATTAGAGTTACCATACATCTTCTTTGCTTTGTCTAAACTACACTAAGATGCAAGGTGTTCAGAAAATAAAATAAATTTCACATTTAGCAAGTTACTATGGCAACAAACTATGACAAAATGTGTATATTTTGTAAAATTTCTTGATTTTCCTTGTTTTACATAAACTTTCAAGTATATAGATTGGACAAGTATGTGAGCACCCAAGAAACAACTTTATATTTTGTTAGTATATGTCAATGGTTATAATAAAGCTTCTCTTAAATTATTTTGTTGTTTCTTGCCTGTGCAGGAAGTATAGAAGGAAAACTGCATAAAGTTAAGTTTTCTTTGTTTTCATGAAATTGGTGTATTTAATGACATAACTGTGACATCATAACATAAAAATCTCATGTAATTCACTTATATTTCTTGATTTTATGCATTTCCAAACATTATGTGCAAATTTGAAATAGTTCTAAAAACTTTATTTTCTTGGGCCAAAACTAGGCCTTATGCCCCTACTCCTTTGAACATGTTTATATGAGAAAGGGCTTATTTTTAAAGCTAAATTACCATTCTGTACCAAAGCCTGCAGATTTTGTTACTTACAAATTCTTTACCAAAATCTTCACAGCCTGTTTCTGATTCCCCTTTAGGTTGATTTTGGTCACTTTCTCCAGATTCCTACATGATATATTTATTTAACAAGTTAATTCATATGGCATTTCTCCTAACACTAAGTATATAATTAAAATATATAAAATATACAATTTGAATACTTAACTTTCAACCAAAATTAAATTATACTATATTTGAAATTATAAGATGCCTTTCTTTGAGAAAAAAACATGTTGAAAGCATTGTCGTAGTTGGAAATAGATATGAACTTATAGGGTTAAATAAACTTGCAACACATTCTAGATATAAATAGTATTTTCATGGTAAGCATATTTATCCAAATTCATATAAAATAAATCCATGTACATACACTAAATCTTCAGCTGTTGTTTCATTTAATTATAAGTTAACCAATTCAAAGTTTAGATGTTCATACTGATAAACTGTATACTTATTATTCATAGTCATAGCAAAAATCCACAGTATTTGTTTAAAAAATATGAACATGGTTCAAACAAATGAACTTCTCATTATACTAATTCTAATGACCTGATATTACATTTCTTGTGGTGTAAGATTTACACTTCGATGTGGCCTTTCCTCTTCTGGACCCTAAAATGATAGAATTTGAGATTTTTGTGATATGAACAAGTGGGGATAACAATTCCTCAAAAGGCTAATTAGTGAAACAACTAATCATGATAGACTATTTTCATATTACCGACTTTTGACTCGATTATATAATTTTTCGACAGGTTGCTTTTCTGTGGTAAAACATCCTGCTACTCAGTCAGGTAAGAGCGACTAAAATAAGTAAAATCAAACATATAATCGGTGTAATATGAGGGAAAGTTTACTGTATTCCAATGATTTTATCGTAAAGAAAATATGAAGCAGTTAATTTTCCCCAATAATTGTACCGTTTGAAAGTTTGATTTTACTTTACGTTGCTCTTACTTGACTTGGTACCAGGATGTCCTACCACAGAGTAGGTAACCTGTCGAAAAAATTTAAAAGTCGGAGTCAAAAGTCGGTAATATGAAAATGGTCTATTGAGATGAGAGCCATCTGTGTGGGCCCTGCTGTAAATAACAGTTGTCAACTGAAATCAAAGTTTTGACCTTGACCTTTGACCTAGGAAGTTGTACAAACATTATGACACACCCTCTGGTGTTGGTTAATATACATGTCAAGTATAAAGTATGAAATTATAACGGTTCTCTAGATATAGAGCGGACACAATTTGTTACGGACGGACAGACTGATCACTATGAGAACTAATTATAGTTTTAATGGCCTGGGACTTTTGTTTAGACATCACGTAAGACATAAATTTCTAATAAATGGTGTTAAATACCAACAATAATAATTAAATCAGTTGTAACCTCATCTCCACAACTCATTACAGAAACATTGACCTATTTCATCATTACTTATTTGAAAAAATGAAGGAATTACTGTGGATTCATTTATTGTGGGAACAAATTTTTATTTTTGGTGGAAATTTGATTTCATAGTTTCACAAAAGTCTACATACAAGCCTACAGAAAATTTGCACTTTGTTGAACATTTAAATTCCTGGTTAACCTGTACCCACGACATCAATGAAAATTGATATCCCATGAATAATAATGAATCCCCAGTAGTCTGATGATGTATGATCTATTCTGGTGACACTGCATTCAAGTGTCATTTCATTTTCAGGTACTACCTATCAAATTTGAATTTACAGGTAGAAACTTCTTACAAATTATACTCACATCATCTTCAAACTCATTTGAGTAAAAAGGTATTGAAATGCTGCTTGTGAGGTTTCCACTTTTACTCAGGTGTAGGGAACCTGTCATTGTGTTGAAACTTGATTTTACCTAAAACAATTGTTATTTCAAATGTATTGATAAAAACATTAATATTTCCTTTCTCTATTTGAACTGTACACGTATACCTAACAACAAAATTATTTTCATTTACCTGTGTTTAAAGTAATTGCAAATGCTTTTGTTCGAGCATATTGTTTTTCTTAAATGTTTAACATATGTTATAACGGTATAACATGTTACTTTTATTATTCTTCCTTAGTTTATTTATTTTGTATTTACATTCTATCATAGGTCAAATTTATTTATTCAGTGTATGTTCACTGGTGTTAATATGTCCTTTGATTGAGTTAAGCTATTTCAGTTGATATTTTATAGTGTGTCTTTCTATGTTGTGATGTTACACTATTGTTTCAGAAAAAGGGTGAAGGTTTGGTACCAGTAAAACATTTAAACCCGCTGCATTTGTTTGCACCTGTCCTAAGTCAGGAATCTGATGTTCAGTAGTTGTCGTTTGTTGATGTGGTTCATAAGCGTTTCTAGTTTCTCGTTTTTATATAGATTAGACCGTTGGTTTTCCCGTTTGAATGGTTTTACACTAGTAATTTTGGGGCCCTTTATAGCTTGCTGTTCGGTGTAAAGACTGTACGTACTTTGACCTACAATTGTTTACTTTTATAAATTTTGACTTGGATGGAGAGTTGTCTCATTGGTACTCATACCACATCTTCTTATATCTATACAAAAGCTCATTCTCTTACAAAGAATGAATGCATTTGATTTTTTTTTTAATTTATGCATTTGATTATTTTTTTTCTTTCTAAAGCCAGGACCTAGATGTTCAGTGACTGTATTAGTTTTGTTTCTAGTTTATGTGTTTTCTTATTCATGTAGTACATTGTATCTTGATCCTTTATTGTTTGGGTAAGCTTTGTGGTATGGAGTAAAATTGCTGCTTAATACAGGGACTTGAAGACAAAAATTCTTGTATTTGTTTGTCCTTTTAATGTATATATGTTGTAAAATGAACAGCATCATGAACCTCTCATCTTGAGCCCCACAAATGCTTCAACCTTGTTGGTACTTTCATGCAACAGGTCTGTTTTTATAAACTCTGTCATGAGCTATTCAAAATTGATTGTTGTCGTAATAAAACTGCCCAGTTGCAAATTAAGCAAAACCCTAGGTAAAGTCACCTAAGTCAAGCTGTTTTACCTGAGCAGTTTCCATTTCAACAAGTAACAAGTATTTTTAAAAGATCTCGATAAAATTAAATTACGCTGACCATTTGACAAAAATATGATGGAAGAACAATCCCTTTCTTCTTAATTTCAATAGCCACAATGCTATATTTTGCTGTACAAAGTTATTCAGATGTATATTTTATGTTTTGTACGACTTTTCCAGTAGTTCTGTATTGGAAGAAGTTTGTAAATATTCAAAATGTATGATCTACTTTCAAGCTTTTTTCTCCAGCAAAGCATTATTCTGAGGATGGCTGCATCAAATTTAAGGAATATCTAGGTACTCTAAAAAGAGACCCTTACTAGCATGAGTAAAACACAAAACCAATAATTTTATAATATTTATCAGATTTCATGCAACCAACACAATTCTGAGTGTGATATTATCATGCAGTCACACTATGATACACGAAAACATGAAAATGAAAATGTAGTATTATCTTATCAAATGAACATATGGATGACCTTTCTACTTTTTGTAATCCTTCTAGCGTGCAAGGAAACTTACTGTTGGTGAAATCTACAGAAATATGGATTCCAATAAAAGTTTTAACTTCAAATTATTTCATAATATTAGACAACTCCATTAAAGAAATGTGTGAGCATTAAATCTGTTGCCCCACAGATCACAAACTATCATAGATATTTACTGAAAAAGCAAAATTTTGTTGCATCTGA